>JAVYIG010004347.1:0-164905 GCA_035222895.1 Strongylocentrotus droebachiensis | reverse complement strand
GTGGCATCTATTTGCCTTGTTAGCTGTTGAGAAAAGTTTTGAAGGCTTGGATGATTTTTTTATATTTTATTTATATTGATCAGGTTCATGATAATTGTAAAATTGTAAATGCAATTAAATGGAACATTTTCATTATACAGACCTATCAGTATGTATCATGTACACCGATCTGGGTTCAAAAGATTTGTATACTTTCATCCATCAAATATTTGTTGACATAATATAAGGTACCTTGTCAGCTTCTGCTGGTGTAGATACAGGTGCTGCATTCTTGTCACATGTTGTGGGTATCTGAACAAATTCCTGTAACATTTGAGACACAAAGTAAAATTGACCGATTACTCAACAATGCTCGACAAACTTGGATAAATATTCTTGCTATTCATATTGATCAGGTTCATGCAAATTGTAAACTTGTAAATGCAATTAAATTTTTCATATGAATCATGTACATCGATCTAGGTTCAAAAATGTATTTACTTTCATTCATGAAATATAACCCGTAAATATGACTTGTTATGGTTTTTTAAAATATAAATACTAGAAGGCCAAGCTGTCAAGAATAAACAATTAGATTAAGGTGGTGACAGTTAATTGGTTTTGACCTTGAGTCCTGTGATTAGAAGTCAAGCTCTTATCCGATCGTGCCACAGCATCTGCAGTTGTCTGTTTTTTAATGCTTCAATATCCTTGCAATTGCGATCAAAACTAAGTTTAAAGGGGGAAACCATATTAATTATACATACCGCGTAATGGTTATGCTGGGAGCACGGATCATCGCCGATTAAATGGTCGTAGCACAGGAACACTTCACACAATACACAAACCGAAAAAAACTTCTATAGTACAACCACCAAAGTGTTCGCATGATATTATATGATGAGTGTCCTCCAGCTCCTCTTTCATGATGCTGATACATTTATCTGCAATAAAAAGCATTATCTGGCATGAAAACTGTCATCTCACTATTTACACGATGCATGATATCACTGTGGATGTGAAGTTTGGATAAAACATAGATCTATATAACTTTGGTGCGAAAAAATTAAATTCACAATGGGAAATTTCCACATTGAAAATTCAATTAATTGCATGTACTTTAGTAATATATACTAAACATGTAAAACCTTGCAATATTAAGATTTATAGATCCGATATTTACCTTCCATGATATTGTTCCGTGTGTCCTCTCTTCTTCCTTTTTCTGCCAGCTGTCATATATATGGAGAAAAAAGAATATATGTATGTAGTATTCTGATAAATGTTATGCAGGATGACTGGAGAGGGGGCGGGGGAGGGGTTCATTTCAATACTGAGAATAAGCGGCATATCACAGTTAAAAAAATACAAGGGGGGTTCAGGACCATTTAGCCCCAACAAAATGTCATTTGAGTTCAATGCAAACAAAGTTAAGAGTGTTGTTTGCATGCATGCAAATTTTAAAAGCATTGGATAAGTAGCAACCAAAATAAATTATAGGTTTTCCTGTGGCATGGGGTTTAAAACCTTTACAATGGCTACAGTAAATATAAATCAAAATTTTGTTCAGTAAATAATATTAATAACCATCTTTACCTGACTGACACAAGTTGAAACTACTTATCCTAGGTTATAATAAAGATTTTCTCACCTCTTAGCTCTATAAGCGGGATATTGTCATCAACGTCTGCATCATCCCTATCGTCTTCTGTTGCTATCTGCATCATCTTCCCGTGCCACCTCTCATTCCCCCATGGCATCACAATTGTATCCCCAACTTGAGGATGTCCTTTTTGACATATTATGTCCCTGTAGGCAACCACATTTTCTGTGCGATCTCGAAACCACCTTATGAGTAGTGTTTTGTCATTGGGCTCCATGACTGTGACCTGTTAGAAAAATGAAGAATGTATGTGGAGTGTGAACACTAGTTTAAGACAACAAAATATGATGGATTTCTCATAATCAGGTGGTGCTACCCTATTGGCATTCTCTACCAATGCATGCCCACGACTTGGTATGCATGACTAAAAGAACTGAGCGCTATACAAATTGCATGTTGCATAGAGTATTAGTTATTTAAACTAAGTTTAAGCCATGCATGCCAAGTCGTGGGCACGTCTTAGAGAATGCCACCCTATTTGTCTAATGTTCTCCCAGTACTACAAGTATTAGAATTTAATAATACATGAATGCAGTTACCCAATCCTGATGACGGTCATTCAACCCGTTCGAAAAGTTGAGCCCCCCGTCCTACTACCCTACCGGGCCGGGCCGGGCTACCGTCACTCAAAGTCAAACAACTTAACAAGTACTACTAGGCTAGTAAATACTAGCGCTGCAGTCCCCCATGCCATGACTATAACTAGACGCAGTCTATGTTAAGTGGAAAACACTCCGTCCCACGGATAGGACGTTAAATGGAGGCCCCGTGTAGAAGAGTCACTAACTTTACACGTTAAGAACCCACTGCACTAGATCTATAGTATAGTACGATAAATACTCTGTAAAGATGTATGTACTCAAAACGGAAGAAGAACTCACAGAATTCACAAACATAGTCACACTCACAACGACGCGACTCACACACAGAAACCAAATGCGATTGTTCAAGAAAAGTGGGAAACTCCCATCAAGACAAAACTTGTCGAAAGAACCTTCTCATATTTTTGCCCAAACTTCTACAAAATAAGCTTAATAAGGATTACAACTAACGGCAGTCTGTACTCAAACTGAAACTTGGAAGAAGATAGACTATAGACTCTACAATTGCTTTTTGGAAAAGTTTTATAAACAATACACAAAGTTGAACGAATGGGACTGAACAAACAAACTGACATAATTTTGCGATTTAACTTGTTTTTTTTTTGGTCATTGCCTTGATTGTGTGGATTAAAATACTAATTAAGATTGAAAGTATTCAGTATCATATAGAATAAAGTTGAAAATAACTTTGTAAAGCTGAATTTGTCATGCTTACCGGTCGGCCTCTTGCTCCTTTTCGGAATTAGCAGACGGGTACGGGTTCTCGTAAAACGGCGCTAACGTTGTGCGCATGCGCAAGGTCGCATTGCGCCCTTTTGCCGGGAACGATTATAGCCTTGCAACTGCTAACGCCCTTTTACTATTGACAATAACTGGAAAAATAAACAATTTCTAAAGCCGAATTTTTTTTTAAAAGGTGGCCAGGTTCAACCTTTATCGAATTGTGAAAAAAAAAAAAAAAAAAAAAAATTGGTGAAATTGCATGCTAGCGCCCTTATACCGGCCATACGACGATATATATATTTTTTTTTAATAATTCCATAAATTAGGGTAAAACAAAAAATATTCCAACTTTATGAGCGACAGTGTATATGAAAAGGAGAAAATGGGAAAATATATACAAAAGGATGGAAAGCGAAAGCGCAAAACAGAACAAAACAACAACAGAGGAAAGTTGAGAAGTAAAGAAGTCATATGTAGGGGGAAATGGTGATGGGGGAAGAAATAGAAGAGAGAGAGAGAGATGAGAGAAAAGAAAAAAGTACAATAATAGAGCAAAACAGAACAAAGCGAGTTTGCTATTAAATGAAGAATTGTTGGTAAGGTAAGGTAAGGGCCAGTCTGGAAAAGATAGAGGGGGGGGGGGGGGGGGGGGAGAGACAATCATTTCAGTTTGCGTCTAAAAACAGAGACACTGATAGAATGAGCTACATCAATAGGAAGTGAGTTCCAAAACTTGGGACAAGCTAATGTATTCTTTCTTCTTTTTCTTGTTCTTCTTGTTCTTCTTGTTCTTCTTGTTGTTGTTGTTGTTCTTCTTCTTCTTCTTCTTCTTCTTCTTCTCCTTCTTCCTCTTCCTCTTCCTCTACTTCTTCTTCTTCTTCTTCTTCTTCTTCTTCTTCTTCTACTTCTGGGCAATTCCACGGTAACGGAAGGACACTCAGACAAGATTTTTGAACTTCAGGTTCATACTAAAAGAAATGTTTTATTAGTATGTATTAAACTATGGGGAACAAAATGTGTTTCAGTCAAGTAGAAAGCTTCATCAACTTCACAAAGTTTGGATAAACACTAATTAACTGGAAAAACCATGTCCATTTTTATGTCCTTCCGTTACCGAGATAATTAATATGCACATTCTTAAACTACTTAACTATAATGACAATTTTTTTGGGGAGAATTAAAGGCACTTATATAGGTATTATATCTGTACTGTTTCACATCTTATACTAATAAAACAGTTCTTTTAGTATGAACCTAAAGTTCAAAAATCTTGTCTGAGTGTCCTTCCGTTACCGTTGAATTGCCCTTCTTCTTCTGCTTCTTCTTCTTCTTCTTCTTCTTCTTCTTCTTCTTCTTCTTCTTCTTCTTCTTCTTCTTCTTCTTCTTCGTTCTCCTTTCTTCTTCTTCTCCTTCTTTTCTTTCTTCTCCTTCTAATGAAAATAAGTTTAGAAATTAGAATGTCCCAAAAGTCCCGCCCCCACCCACTCCCTAAGTTAAAACGGTTTACGTCACGACCTGAAATCATTCGTTTTTACACAATGGCAGTGATATAACGACCTGTAGATGTATATGTAGAGATACAAATGCCGATTTATTTCACGGATCGCAAGTACTTTTTGAAAAGTCAACCTATTAAAGGCAATTTTAGTATACCCGTGTGCATCAGTGTGCGAACATTACAATAAGGCATTATATAATCCGAGCACGGTTTCTTTATGATGACGATGTATACAATATAATTATAGGGTATTGCTAATGCCCGGGAATTGATTTTTCGAAAATAGTAATTGTGATGATCGTGTTTTATATTTATCTTGCTTTTGAGGGAGCTACTTTGCTTATTTCTGTAGCCCTGTATGTTAATTATGCATTAAATATTATTTCTTTAATTTCGTTTATTATCTGTATAAAATTATATACACTTAAAATATTGTATCAAACCATATTATGTTCATGAAAATGTATGATGAAAAAAAGAAAAAAGATGCAGAAACCAATAAATCAAATCAAATCAAATCAAAAAATAAAACTGCACGGAAAAAATAATTTTGTAACTTACATTCTATGGACTTAAAGAAATAGTATAGAAAACAACCAGACTGTGATATATAAAGTGAATTTTAGTTTGCTTTGTTTCATGGAATAGATCACATAATGCCAACTCTGTCGTTGCTTCTAAGGCTTGTGTTTATTTTTATACAACTTTGAAAAAAGTTACATTAAAATATTCCATTTTTTTGTTAGCAAGGGATTTACTCTCTTTAGTTGGATATGCCTAGCCGCCTACTTCATTTACTTGCACATGGACCTTATTCACATTGTGTAAACAAAACAAACAAAACAAAAACGTCATGGTTTACTCTCGAATATCCAGATTAATCAAAAAGTTTTCAAACGTTTTATCTTGATATAAGTTGAACAAAATAGATAGATACATTATTTGTTGTAAAGTAGTGCAATTTCGAATTTCGGCCATTGGGCTTCATCAGGAAATGAAGATCTTTCATTTGAGAAGCATCCAACCAACATAGCAACGTGCGTTTAGAGCAATGTGCAACAAAACTAGAGTGTAGGCTAGTACAAGGACATTACAAAAAGTAGACAAAGGAGAAATACAGATATGAACGAAGGAGGAAAAAAAAAGGGGGGGGGGGGAACAAGAAATGAGAAATACGAGAGAAATGAGAGTGAGAGTTTTGCGGGGAGTTTTGTTTCAAAACGCAAATACGCAATATCTCAATTTTCTGCCGTCTACGAAAAAACAACATTGTTTGGGAACAACATAACAAGATAGTTCTCATTATATTTCAAATATTCCCCATTTTGTAATCAAAACCTTAAAAAAAAAAAAAAATCAAATCTCAGCTTTCTTATGCTTCGTCTAAAGTAAAGAGATTCACCATTCGTCTTTGTATTTCTGCTTCAAACCTTAGCCAGTTACTGCAGTTATCCTTTTTTGTTTCTCTTGAGTTATTATCGCTAAAAGGTTACACATGTTGCAAACATCAAAATAATAGAACATGTTTTCGCCCCTAACTAACAAACGTCAACTTTCAAAGGCAGTGTTTATTTCGGGGAATTAAATTCATTATCAGCGTAGCTAAGCGCTAAGCACTTTAATCGCATTTCTCTCCTTCGTCGCTATAGATACTTCCTAGGCTCCGCCCACAAACAACTAATGCGAGATCGAGAACAGCGACAGGTGAATTCTTGAAACGTTACACACGCCCGATTCCGTTATACACATGCACGCCTCGTAGTAAATGTCTGAGCGGTGAATCGGTGTCAAATTACAGCCCGTTTAGTTTTGAGAAGTTGAGAAATTTGACTCTGTTTACTGCCGGAAATTGTATTTTTCACGTAATTCCTGCGAGAAGACCGAGCGAAAATTACAAGGAACTGGGACGGGACATAGTTTGAGGAATACTGTGGAATTTATTTTTGTATGAACTTGTGAAAAAACTTTGAGCGAAAATGGGTTGTGGAAATAGCAAAGGTTCGACGGCGGTGGAGAATCAGACAGGTCCTTCATCGGACACGAACAATCATCAAACGGGAGAGCAACCCGGTAAAGTTATGAACGGACCCGATAAAACCACACAGGAACCACAAGATAGCAATAAACACATAGAGGACCAGCAGAATACAGGTATGTCATGAAGTTATGGAGATGCAGATTCACTGTAATAAAGTTTGAAGATTGAACTTAAACTTCACTGAAGGTTTATAACATTTATTGAGCTGACTCAGGCAAAAATGATAAAGTGGAATTAGAAAAGTGAGAGACAATCGAAAGAGGGGACATGATCATGATGGATATGATGTAAATTAAGAGAATTTAGTACGTTATGATGATAAAGCGTACATGCTCTTGCTGAAATTGCAACTTTTTTTGTCTGGAACTATTTCTTTTCCCTTTAAATTACTTAGAGTACATTTTAAATATATGTAGAATACTATTGAAAGATATGACATGGGCATGATCATCAACATCATTGTCACTAGTACCACCACTATCATGAAGACATCATCATTATCATCATCTACATCATCATCGTCATCATCATCATCATCATCATCATCATCATCATCATCATCATCATAGAATCCTTCTTCTTCTTCTTCTTCTTCTTCTTCTTCTTCTTAATTCTTCTTCTTCTTTTTTCCTTCTTCTCTATCATCCTACCATTACTGTCACCACTATCACTTCCACTAACACCACCATTACAATTATCATTATTTGTAATCACCAAGCACCACAAGCCACCATCATTATAACGATAATACATGAACATGTACCATTACAATCAGGCATATACGTCACCATCAAAATCATCCACATTATTATCATAATCACTACCGTCATATCATCTCCACCACCACCACCACCACCACCACCACCAACAACAACAACATCAGCAGCACCACCAATCATCATTATCATCATCATCATCATCATCAACATCATTATTATCATCACCGTTTTTATTTTCATTGTGGTATTTGTTACCAGTGATAAAATCATAAAAGATATTGCTTAATGTTATACCAGTGAGGGAATGTTACACAATTTCTTAATTTCCACACATATATTGCAATAGATTTCAAGATGGACCTGTAGAATTGTATGTGTATGCTGTACTGCATGTAGTACAGTACATGGACAATATACATGTTTTATACTCCTCAATAGTTAAACAATAACAGTTGAAAATGTCTCTAGTCTAGCTCATCTACAGATTTTTTTCACTTTAATGTTTTTTTATCATGTTTTCATCATGTTTTTCTCATTTCTTATGGGGCTAGCTTCTTGTACTTTTGCATGCATTTGTATAAATTGTAATCTTACATTCACCACTGCAGTTATACAATCTTAGCAAATAAAATGAGACAACAAATTTGAAGTTGAAAATGAGACTCAAGCATGAGCTAGACTGCAAGATTCGACCTGTATTGATATTTAACTTCTTCTGCATGACTTTTCATCTCAACTCAAAGAGGTTTTCACGTGGTAGACATCATTTCGATGGTCATCAGATAGCAAATCAATAGCTTATTGTAAAGAAAAAGAGAGAGCAATCCCTTTCTGGCATTTCAATCAATGCTTAAACATCGATTAACGTGTACACAACTGCAACGTAACCAAAACTCTTCTCTTGAATAAATACAATGGCATAAAGGATTTCTTGCATTGCCCAGCGACCCTAGACACCAAACAGTAATTCTATTTTGACCAATGCCTTTCTTACTTTTGACTCCTAAAGTGTCTCATTGATGGTGTAGTCTTTCAGTTCAGATAATTTGTCTTCCAGATTTATTATCATTCACCTAAGGCACCACACCGTATTTGTATTTTTATTGCTATTTTGACCAATGCCATTCTTACTTTTGACTCATAAAGTCTTTTATTGATCCTTGCATCTTTAAAGTTTAAAGACTTAATTTGATTGCTTTTTTAAAGTAAAGTGTGAGTGTATGATTACTGTGATCAATATCATATTGAAGCACTTGTCTTCTTTTTTTAATTGAGGAAATGACAATCATTATTCCTTACAAATAAAATAAAAGGGGGGTGTTGTCATGATAATGAATATGTATCAGATTATGCAAATGTGACACCTGTGACCTCAGGAGGTCAGATCGCATGTGCGCAATGTATATGCGATACGCGAGACTTGATACCCAGTGCGGGGAATAAACACCAGACTATGGTTATGGAATTCAACTACTTTGTTAGTTTGTTTGCACTTAATATGTGACATTGGCGACGAGGATTAATGTTTCTTGGATGTTGAATCTGTGGCTACGAGCTGGAAAAGTTTCAACATGGCATTCGCTGGAGCGGAATTGTTAGCGCTTCGAGGAGTTCCACACTTCGATCCGACGGGTGGTGCAAGTATTGTCAGCGGCAAGTGGAAAGCTTGGCTTGAAGAGTTCGAAGCCTACGCCGATAGTCGTGGCCTGTTTCTGGACGGATGTACGCCGGCCCAGGAGGCGCAACGGAGGGCACTGCTACTGTATACTGCGGGGCCCGTGGTACGGGAGACTTTCAAAACACTTCCAAACAAAGGGGAGAGGAATGAGTATCAAAAAGCCACAGATGCCCTAAATGCTCATTATGTTGTGAAACCTAATGCTACGTTTCAAAGACATTTGTTCAGGAAAACCAAGCAGGAAGATGGTGAAACGGTTGCCCAATTTGTTACCAAATTACGACAGGTTGCTATCGGATGCAATTTCGTAGCTGGGGATGTAGAAAACCAAATTCTTGACCAAGTAGTCCAGTACTGCAGAGCTGATAAACTTCGCAGGAGAATGCTGGAGAAAGGAGGTGAGCTCAAGTTAAATGATGCATTGTCCATGGCTGCTGCTCTAGAAGCTGTTGAAGGTCAATTTAACTCCATGTCATTGAGAGAGAGAGAAAGGCCTAGAGCTGGTGGGCAAGTTCAAGTGAATCAAGTTTCATATGAGAATGACAGAAAAAAGAATTTGGAATGCTACAGATGTGGGAACAAAGGACATTTTGGGAAGGATGCATCATGTCCAGCCAAAGGAAAGATCTGTCGGAAATGCGGAGGCCAAAACCACTTTGCGACGATGTGCAAAAGTAAGGCCAAGAGCACAAGTGAGGCGAGAGGAAAATTCAGAGATGGGAAGTCCAGAGATGGAAAGAAGTATAAGAATAGAGTTCGCCAAGTGGAAGGTGAACCCGGAAATGATAGTGATGATGACAACAGCCGTGGGCGTGATCAGAGGTACTATCAATTTGCAGTGAATGATGGTGATCACGAGAAAGTCCCGATAATCATTGGAGGTGTAACAGTCCCAGTGATAGTAGATTCGGGAAGTGATTGCAATGTAATAGATCAGATATTATGGGAGAAACTGAAGAAGGACAAAATCATCTGCAAATCTACTAAGAGTACCAAGAGGCTGTATCCATACACATCACAGATACCATTGACGACCGTTGGATGTTTTACAGCCACAGTAGAAGTGGGCAAGATGAAGTCCACTGCAGAGTTTGTTGTCATCAAGGAAAAGGGAGAACCTTTACTAAGCAAGCGGACATCTAGAGAGCTGGGAGTGCTCCATGTGGGAGTTGTTAATGCTGTACAGAGTTATGCAGACCTAAAGCATGAATTTGAAGCAGTCTTCAAAGGAGTAGGGAAGTTGAAGGGCCGACAAGTGCGGTTAGCAGTGGATGAAACGGTGAAGCCAGTGGCCCAACCTGTGCGAAGGACCCCGTTTGGACTGAGAAAGAAGGTCGAGATGAAGATCGCGGAATTGATCGATCTTGACATCATTGAGCCAGTTGAACGCTCCACGCCATGGGTAAGCCCAGTTGTCATTGTTCCCAAGCGAAATGACGAAATTAGACTTTGTATCGATATGCGGAGAGTGAACGAAGCAATCGTAAGAGAACGTCACCCCATTCCCACTATTGAGGAAGTCCTACAGGAGTTGTCAATTAGCAAGGTCTTTTCGAAAATAGACCTGAAGTGGGGGTACCACCAACTGGAGTTACATCCGGAGTCGAGAGAGGTGACAACCTTTGTCACTCATTGTGGGTTGTTCCGCTATAAGAGACTGTTGTTCGGAATCAATGCTGCTCCAGAGATTTATCAATATGAGATACACAGGGTGATAGCTGGTATAGAAGGAGCTGCAAACATATCAGATGATATCATTGTGCATGCATCGACCCAGAAAGAGCATGACAAGAGGTTGAAGCAGGTGCTTGGCAGACTGCGGGACGCAGGACTTACTGCAAATGCAGAAAAGTGTAAGTTTGGTGTCTCTGAGTTGGACTTCATGGGGCACAGACTGACTAGCGAGGGACTCAACCCAGGATTGGCCAAGGTGAAAGCAATCGCAGAGGCCCGTGAACCCCAGAATGCAACTGAGATGAGAAGTTTCTTGGGGCTAGTCAACTACTGCGCCAAGTTCATTCCGAACTTTGCTACATTGGCAGATCCACTGAGAAAGCTGACCAGAAAGGACACGCCATTTCAATTTGGTCATGAACAACGACAAGCGTTTAAGGCGCTGAAGGAAAGCTTAATGAGTGCAGAGACCCTGGGCTACTATGATCTAAATGCACCGACAAAGGTCATAGCGGATGCCAGTCCAGTTGGCTTAGGAGCAGTGCTGGTGCAGGTGCATGCTGATGGCCCGAGGATAGTAGCGTATGCCAGCCGCTCGTTAAGTAACGTTGAAAGGAGATATTCTCAGACGGAGAAAGAAGCCCTTGGACTTGTGTGGGCTTGTGAGAGATTCCATGCGTACCTGTATGGAATAGAGTTTGATCTAGTCACTGATCACAAACCGCTTGAAGTCATTTATTCACCGAGATCTAAGCCATGTGCGAGAATAGAGCGGTGGGTTCTGAGGCTTCAACAGTACAAGTACAGGGTAGTCCACATCGCAGGAAAGTGCAACATAGCAGATCCATTGTCAAGATTGCTGAAGGATGATCAACCGAGAGAAAATTCTGTGTTGGAAACAGAAGCAGAGAGCTTTGTGCGTTTTGTGGCAGTCCAGTCAACGCCAGGTGCGGTGACAACGAAGGAAGTCGAAAGAGAATCTGAACATGATCCTGAACTCGAAGTTATCAGAGAGTGTATTCACAGTGGACAATGGAATGATTGTCCATACAAAGCATACATTCCCATCAAAGATGAACTCTGTATAATTGGTCAGTGTGTGCTGAGAGGTAGCAGATTGGTGATTCCACAGGCACAGAGGCCAAAGATGGTGTCATTAGCTCACGAAGGACACCTGGGCATTGTTGGCACCAAACAGAATTTGAGAACCAAGGTATGGTGGCCAGGATGTGAGAAAGATGCAGAGAAATTCGTCAAGACTTGTCATGGTTGCCAAATCACAAGCAGGGGTAATCCACCAGAACCAATTCGAAGTACTATGTTGCCGACAGGACCGTGGGTGGATGTAGCTGTTGATTTCCTAGGACCACTTCCGACAGGAGAATCTATACTTGTGGTAGTTGATTATTATAGCAGATACTACGAGTATGCAATCATGAAATCAACCACTGCAGAGAAGACAGTCAAAGCCCTGGCTGAAATCTTTGGCAGACATGGGTTACCTGTGACGTTATACTCAGACAATGGACCCCAGTTCATCGCAGAAGTTTTCGCAGAGTACATGAACATTACAGGAATTCACCACCATCGGGTGACTCCTAAATGGCCGCAAGCCAACGGCGAGGTCGAAAGACAGAACCAGAGTATAGTGAAAAGGCTTAGAATTGCACAGGCAGAAGGCAAAGATTGGAAAGAGGCCTTATTGACTTACGTCGCAGTCTACCGGGCTAGTAATCATTCGACAACGGGGAAAAGCCCGGCAGAAGTGTTGTTCGGGAGAAAGATCCGAACTAAACTACCACAAATCCAGGACATTAGTGAGGATCAGGAACTGAGAGACAGAGACCTCCAAATGAAAAGTGGTGCAAAACACTATGCAGATCTGAAGAGGGGAGCTGTACATTCTGACATAGTGCCAGGAGATAAGGTGATAGTAAGACGTGATGAAAGGAGGAAACTAGACACGCCATACTTTAACCAGCCATACACAGTGACAGCAAGAACAGGAAGTATGGTAACTGTTCAGTCTCCTGAAGGAGTCCTGTACAAAAGGAATGTATCAAGTGTAAAAAGATACATGTCCCGAGACACTCATAACGAAGCTGCCAATCCAGAGAGGACAGATGGCAATCCTGAGGCGGTGACCGGTGTTCCTGAAGGGTCGAACGGCAATCCTGAGGCGGTGACCAGTACTCCTGAGGCGGTGACCAGAGGTCCAGACTTAGAGGCAGCAAGCAACACATCAGGCGGTGACCAGACACATCAAGATGGTGACACGCAGGCAGAGACAACAAACACCAACGTTCCTATGGCAGCTAGTAGACCGCAACGCCAGAGAAGATTCCCTAAGCGATATGATGATTTTGTGTGATTCCAGATCAATATGGTGGGGATGAGCTCTTTGTAAAATAGCGACAGTGATATCTGAAACTACATGTGCCAAGGAGAAATGTTTGGAAATCATTGGTTGATGCCAAGTTGTGATTTAAAGGGTGTACGCCTTGCGCTGCCCATATTTGTGAAATCGACATGTTGGAGAAATCACCATGGAAACCAAGCGTACGAGGAAGTTGTGTTATGTGCTAAAATAATAAGTTCTGATATATATGTTTCAATATTACACATACATTAATCAATGTAAAAGGGTGTACGCCGAACGCTGCCCTTATTGTATGTGATAGGTGTTGCGAAAAACACAAGTTTGAGTTGGAGCATCGATCAGTTTTCAAAAATGGATTCAATCATCGAAGAGAGTATTTCCAGAAACGTCAGCTTCAGCTAGTCGTATGAACGCTTGGAGATAACGGATGATTTACACAAACTCAAAACTAGAACTCAAATAGTATCCAGTGAACAGTTGAACTTTTATTTGGACCACAGACTGGATGCATGAAAGATATTGCATGAAAAATATTATATTGCATGTTATGTTGTATGTTGTTCAACAAAGTTGTTTGGAAGATAAAACATTTGGGAAAAGTTTATCGACCAGATAAATTTGTTGTTAGAAATAGTTTTGTTGAAGTTGTTCTAAAAAAAATAAAAAAAAGGAAAAAAAAGAAAAAGAAACAAAAGAAAGAAACAAAAGCAAATGCACCAAAGCATGTTTATTTCAGTAATTGACATATGGCTGAAACACAAGAACAAAAGAGAGATTACAAGAATTTTCAGTGAAACTATAGTAGAAAAATTGACCAGGATAAAGTTTCATTCTGGCAAAGGAGGGATGTCATGATAATGAATATGTATCAGATTATGCAAATGTGACACCTGTGACCTCAGGAGGTCAGATCGCATGTGCGCAATGTATATGCGATACGCGAGACTTGATACCCAGTGCGGGGAATAAACACCAGACTATGGTTATGGAATTCAACTACTTTGTTAGTTTGTTTGCACTTAATATGTGACAGGTGTCAGTGTGGAAGGGGAAGGGGCAGAGCAGAGGCAGGACTGTTGGCAAATGGCCCTCTAAAGTCGTAAAAGGGCAACATCAAAGAGAAAGGAACCATCTTTTACACCAAAATCCAAGTCTTATACATACCATACTAAATTAAATCGGTCATGGCAGTGCAAGTCATTGATGAGTTCAAAATGATAATAAAAATAATGATGATGATGATGATAATAATGATAATGATGACATGTCTTTTTTACCCAGGGTAGCCTTTTCATTATTACAATACTGTTTCTCTCTGAGGGCCAAGTTGCAATCATATTATTACCCTGGCTTTAGACAGGTTACTATAGTTAAAAATTCAGTTAAACTATCATAGTTAGTAGTTACAAATATAAATATACCAGTACATGGACAGGCATGAACAAATTTTGGACTTGTACTTTTTTATAGCTTTTTGTATACAATAAAACAAAAATTGTTCCTGGGAGATTCTGTACATTATTAGTATTTTAGAGGGTATATTTTTGTTTAAAGGGTTCTAAATCTAAACTGCTATTTTCACCTCTTTGTACATTTTGTTGCTTTTGGCTCGCCCACTCTATCTGTCAGCAACATTATTATGTAGTAAAATAAAGACCACACAAGAAAGACAAGAAAAGGGATCGTTATCTATAGGCAGGTGATCTTTGTGTAAAAAGATACATGTCTCAAGTCTGTTCAATAGAAACAAAATGTCATGGTCTTTAAATAGACAGGTACATGTCATGTAGTCTTCCTCATATTTACACATGGTCACCAAAGCAAGTTTTGTGGTTTTGTTGACCGGTTTCTCCGTCATTATGTCATAATCCTGATGAATAGCCTTATTCTTAAGGAGAATCAAAACAACTCACACGAGAGGGGAAAAGAATGAGGCACTGGGATTGGCAGCAACCCGCTTCAACAATACCTGCGATGTTTTCATTTATTGTAGTTACTGGAGGATAAGAGCCCCTTTCCATGTTGATTCACGGTAGACATCTTTTGTTCGATGAGCCCCTTGACTGCACTCGTTGCCGAGGAAACGAGTCCCCCAGTGCAGCCATTGTTGTCTATCCATCTTTGAAGAGCTATTCTTCGGATGTCATCCTTATTAAGATCAAGTAGGAGTGTTATGTTCTTGTGGCGACTTTTGTTTAGGCTCGTTTAGCATGAATTTGTTGGCTATAATTAAGCATTGTTCTTGATGCTTTCTTAAGTTGGAACACATCAAAGTGAAAGGGACGTGTAAAGATAGATTAGAATAAGTGACATTTGGCTTTGTTGGCTGTAATTAGGCATTGTTCTTAATGCTTTCCAAAGTTGAATAATGACAAAGTGAAAGGGATGTGTGAAGAAAGATTAGAATAAGTGACAGTTGAGAAATTTGTTAAAAGAGAAAACAAAATAATAAGTTTTGACAGGTGCTTTAATCTCCTACTCTTCATTTGATTCTGACGGCTCTTAATTGGTGAAGCCTGTCAGTGAAATTTGAAGTATATATATTCCAGGAATATGTATAGATGTACTCTCATGTTTCACATAGCACTGTCAGGGATTTGGAATTGGTGTGATTTGTAAAGGTCTAGTCCTTTCAATAATTGAGATACAATTGCCTTTTAAGAACATAATTACTTGTTATATCATGCCAATATTCAAGACTGGCTTTACAATTACATTTAAGGTTTTATGTAAAAGTCTGGCAGTATTTAAAAATAAATGAGTTCAGTCGTTCTCATGAAATATTCTTCAAGATTGAATGAACATTTACTGATATCATGTCACGCACAAACATATGTATACAACATGTAGGCATAAGGAACGCCATTACTTGATGGTATTAGCGCTGTAGCTGTATCTCTAAGCAGTTGTTTAACTGTGTCCATGGTAACGCGATTATGCTGTTTGAAGTTTAGGGCCAAAGTCTGATTTTATGGCTTTGCATTAGTTACATGAAGCCTAGTTAAATCTTGGCATAGGACCTAATCATTATTGCCTTTATTGCTGCAATTAACTGCCATTTGGTCTAATGCTTATCCGTCCCTTCCTCATTTGGTCTAATTGCATTGTTTGTGTCTATACCCATTTTGTCTACTTTCTATGCTGTCATTATCATTATTTTGTCAGATGTTTCACTTACAATGTAGTTCATTGTTCTGTCTGTCCAATGCCTGTAGAACTGTTCTATTAGCCTGATTCTCAATTTAATTGGTCCATTTACTATCCATACGTTTCAGTATCAATTACACTAAAAATAGTTACTACAGTAGCAAGGGCCACAAGGGCTTCGTGTGCAGGAACTTGAAAAATTAGACTTGGTACAACTGCACATGTAAACACTAGACAGTGGAGCTCGATTGTATACAATAACATTCAGAAAAAAAGAAACATGTCATTCAAATTAAATTTCTTTGAGAGATTACATCCATTACAAATATTAACAAATTTACATCCATTATAATCTTTTTTGCCATCCTAATGTCCTCTCTATTTCTCCCTATCTTTCTCATTTCTCTCTCCTCATTTCTCTCCCCCTCTCTCTCTCTCTCTCTCTCTCGTTGGTTCCAGTTTTTTTTTCTCGCACTTTGCCTGCTATTCGTCCAGGTCTCCTTCTCTAACTCTTCCCCTCTATGTTTCTCCAACTATATGTACATGTACATGTATGTTTAAAGGTCTTTCTCTGATTGTCTCTCTCTTTTTATATGCATGAACAATTCCTTCTTTCCCTTTTTTGCTCTCTCATTCTTTTTTTCTTCTCTCTCTCTTCTCCTTGTTCTTTCATTCTCTCCTTGTTCTCCTTTGTTCACTCCTTTCTTCTCTATATCTTACTCTCAGTCTCTTTCTTTCCCTGTCTTACCATTCTCTCTTCTAGCTCTCGTTCCCTTTTTCTTTCACTCATGTATCCCTCTTTTCCCTTTCTCCTTTTCTCTGTTCCTCCATAGACTGCTCCTTCTTTCTCATTCTCTTAGCTACCGTAATTAACGTTGTATTAACCGCCCTCGTGTATTAACCGCACCCTTTTTTTTTTGTGTACTGTGTACGTATAAGCCGCACCCCCGACTTTGATTTTTTTTCGGCGGCAAAAAGGTGCGGTACGGTATACATAATGTAGGGTCACATGAACATGTAACTTGTGAACATTGTGTAAGCTGTGGTTTGTCCTCCTTTCTCATTCTCTTAGCTATATATAATGTAAGGTCACATGAACATGTAACTTGTAAACACTGTGTAGACTACATGTAGCTGTGGTTTGTCAATTTAACACTCGGCTATCACTCAAGGGCAACCAATTCAGAGCTTATTTTATGGTCATCAATTTCAGCCACAGCTACAATGTATGGAACATGTACACAACTTGTAAACATTACAGTAGACTACGGTTAATCTCAGCAAAATTCGCACTCGGCTATTACATAAGAGCAATCGCGAACCGCCTAAGAGGTTATTTTATGGCTTTTATCAACAGACAGTGCTATAGAACTATACACTCCCCTCAGGTTATGTTGCCATGGCGACCAGTAAGACGTCTTATTTATCGCATCAGTGTGATGTGTCCAAGGTGCACAAACGACCACTAAGTGGAAAAAAAAGGAATTTATAACCCACAGATGTACACTGTATAGGCATTAAACTCATGCAGGAAAGAGACATTTTCCATTTACCTCATGTATTTATTATTGTTGTTTAAAGGATCGATGGTTGATCGAGTAGTGGGAACCCATAAAAACGGGGCCGTGAGCTTTAGAATCAAATTTGTTTTCATAATTAAGTTTGTTCCATTAGCAACCTCTGTTAGAAATATTTAATCCTAATCCGATCAACTCTTAAGGATGAAGTTGAGTTCTGGTCATGCGATTGCATTGTGAAAGAAACAGTGTGGAATCTAGCATATAAGAATTTGTGTGTATTGCAAGGTTCTGGAATCATCAAAATGATCGGAAATTTGGCCAAGTCTTGGTAAAGTTACAAACACTGTTCACAGAAAGATGTATATGGGACTACACAAATTTTTACGATGTTACATGACATATTTAGAATATGAAGGCATTTGAAGAGCCATGCTTTTCAGGGAACATGTCTTACCTGATGTTCTTCCACACTTGCATAATAAGAATGATAACGCTCACAAATTAGTTTTCACCTCTTCCCAGAACTCGACCTTCTCTTTAAGGTAATTTGTTAATTGAAAAAAATTGAATCATAAAAATCTGTCCAGATGTTTTCAATTTAAAAATGCAAGAATTGAGCAGGAGGAGGCATTATTGATCCCTGACGATTTGACTTAAGTTTCTGTTAGTCTGCATGTCTGATGTTGTTTATAAATTGGAAAGTTTTTAATACAATTGAGCATCAACATTTTTTAATTAGCAAATTAAGATTTGTACTTATACTTTGAACACATTCATACTTTCATTCCATTCATACAAGTAAATCAGGGTCTAATAATCATTTTTTGTTTGTACAAATCATAAGGATTGAAAATAAACAAATGATAATGTAGGCCCTAATAAGTCCCAATTTGAGAATGAAATTAAAACTAATTCATTAAGACCTCAGGAAAATCAGTTCCTCTGTTGTTTCAAAACTGATATTTACAGGTATAGCAAGTTTTATTCAACATTTCCAAAAGAACATTTGTGATTAAGTGGTAAGTCCATGCAGAATACATTAGAAACTCCAGTAGGCCTTCATAGTATCATTACCAATCATAATATTTGTAAGCGGTCATATTTCATCAACCGAGGGGGTATGGGAGAAAAATGATACCACTTTACAACATGCTGAGAGGATAAAAATAAACTCCAGATGGTAATAAATAGAGGAACTGGTAGTTGCGAAAGGAAACCCCTGTTTTGCTCAAATTCAGTGAATTGAGGTCAGAGGTCAATATTCGGGTCTGGGTCCTAAGAAATGGATGTTTATCATCCAACCTAATTCAACCAGTCCCTCTGAGTCTCTCATTCTTGAGTTATAAAAAAGACTTAATACATCAAATGTACAAGGGGTATGAATAATTTACCGGTAGTTGATAACTAAACATGTACAATGTAGATCATGCATTCAAATTCTTCCTGCAAAGATTATAATATTCCGTCTCTTAAATTTATCAAAATAATACTATTTTTTAAATTAATCTTAATGAGATATTGTTTTGATGATGGAGTTAAGCCAGTCTGCCTCTGATCTATATATCCGTCTCCAACGTGTTGCCCAGGCACCGGCACGCACCTCCATGTGTGTTGGTATTAAAGTGCAAAGCCATCAAATCTAAATTCTGGTGGAAAACAAAGCAATGACTAGACCTCCTATATTCACCCCCTGACAAGACTATGCATACCAAGACTGGAGTGAGAATTCCATCTCTTGGTTCTTACCCCAGAAAAACAGCGAGTTTGGCCAATCAGTCGCTATGTTTTGAATTAATAACAAAATGGTTGCTAGGCAACTGGGGTCAATGTCTAGCAAGCATTCTGGTCATGATGCTCTTTGTGTTGTGGCTAAGTAATGTGTTGATGTTTGGACTGCTAGCTAGGCGGCGAAAAAGCTGTTTGCTTTCCCCCCACGAATCGATTAGGGTTCAAGTTGAAACCGATCAAGATAATTTAATTAGTTTTTTTATTTAATTAATTCTTATCTTCTATTTGATGATAAGGCTCCTTAGAATGATTGGAAGAAAGTTAAGTTTAATGTGTTGCTCAAGTGGTAATCGTGAGAATGGGTGTTTGCTTGCACACATACACTTACAGTTAGAGACATTGTATGTGCATACATGTAGATGTACATGTACATGTTTATCATTTTATGTGGTTTTGAACTTTTGATTAATGACATGAAAATGGTATGAATTTGTTATGTGTGGTGGCTTCATTCATTTGAAAATTGCCACAATAAAGAATGCCAAAAATTGAAATCCAGATTGGAGAACATTGTACTGAGTACTATAAAATGGAGGTATAAGAGATGGTGGCAGATGTAGCAAGATAGAAAGAAAAGAGTGAGTGTGAGAGAGGGAGGGAGAGAGAGAGAGAGAGAGAGAGAGAGAGAGAGAGAGAGAGAGAGAGAGAGACAAACAAACAAAGAAGTGAAAGAGAGAAAGAAAGAAAAAAGTGAGTGAGAGAGAAAGAGAAAGAGAGAGAGAGAAAGGGAGGAGGAGAGGAGAAAGAGCATAGCAAAGGATTGAATGCATGCATAAGTGGCAGGAGTAAACTGCACCTGTGAAATTATTAGAGACCTAGTTACAAACAATTCCTTATTGCATATTTGGTAATATATAAATTATATATCTATATTTAAGATCTTTTTATCTGTTACTTTCAGATTCGTCACCCAAGGAAGCTATAGTAGAGAACGGAGAGGAGAAGAAAGATGCAGAGAAAGATACGAAAATAGGTAAGTCTAGCTTACAACGCTCAAAATAATATGTTCAATAAAATAATTATAAAAAACAACAACAGGAGGCTGTCAGGAATCTTAGGAGTGCAGAGACAAAAACAAATTGATATTAAGGCCTGCATGAACATTAACTCAAGTAGCCTTGTCTAGATGCTGAACAGGCTTTTACAAGTAGCAGAATAGAAGTCAAAGTCATTTGACGTCACCATCCGAAAGACGTAGTCGTGGGTTGATTTGTCTGTATTTATTCTTGTGCAGTATGTTCCCCTCATCAGCATAGTAGGTAGCAAAGCTACTGAGGGTTACACTGCATGTATGTGCCCCATCTTTGAATGTCTTATAAAAATACCCCGGTAGAAGGAATAAAGAAGAAGGGAAAAAGAGAGAGAAGATAGGGAGAAAGGGAGAGGGGGTTGGGGAGGAAATATGAAAGATACTATGTCCCTTTTGCAGCCAACATCAAATTATGTAGCACTTTGCAGGAATTATGAATATGTCATGTATGTCCTATCTGTGAAATTCAAACGTTAGCAGTGTCCTAATATTCAAATTATGCAAGGAAACCTGTTTACTTGCTAGACTTCACTGTCAGACACTATTGAGTGAGTGACTGGCTTTTTTTCATCTTTGGTAATAACATACATAAAATGAGCTGTAAAGGGTACATGAGCATTTGTCTACATCAATAACCCACTACTTGTAATGGCCAAAATTAAACTGATTGAATCTTTGCGCAGCATAAAACGTATGACCATTCGGTAAAATGGTCTGAAAAATCAGACTATTACTTACTGGCTCTTTAGCTCCTAAGTCTATTTAACAACTAATAGTCATTATTTTCCCACTTAAAGACATTTTCAAGCCCCCCCCCCTTTTTTTTTTAGGGAAGTTCTAAATTAGTATTGTCTTTCAAATGCCGTTGGAATTTAACCTTTTCATTTTTTGGGCCTGCAAAAGGGACATAGTACCTTTAACATCCTGCCTTCACTTAATGACCTCATACTATTGTATTTCATCACCCTAATTAGTCTGGTGCCCCCCCCCCCTCCCCATATGACACAGGTGCCTCTTCACAGGCTGAATTCACCCTGTGCTACCAAAAATAATTACGTGCACATATTTACATACAATGTATCTGAAAGGAAAATTAATTATGTCCTCTCAAAAGAAATGTGTTCACGACAGTGACAGTATTAGTTATTCCCCTGGTAACATCTTTCCAAAGGCCATACAAAACAATAGGCCTATCTTCATCAGCTCTATCGAGTTTGACAAACAACCCGCTATTTTACTATCCTGATTGCAAATTAGCCATTTAATTGCGTTTTCATCAGCCTGCAGTTGCAATCAGCGGGATATTTGGTCAAGAAAATATCCAGAGAAATCTTGGTCTTCTTTCCAAAATATCCTGCTATTTGTGCCCTTCTGAGCTAGTTTGTGATGAGCGTATCGATCTGGTGAAGACGCAATTTCGAGCTTTGGGATAATATCCAGAGTCTGAAAGTAGCGGGTTATTTGGCAAACTCAAGCTGATGAGGTCAGGCCTATTGTTCTGTTGTCTGTTGATGCCTAAGTGAAAATCTTGCTACCTTGAACAATGCATGATGTTTGAGAGTGAACAATTATCTTAATTAGACAACAAAAGATGGTTTTACCTTCCTCATTAACGCCTCTGACGTATAGGTTGTATTATCAGGAGGCGAAAGACTAGGAAGGAATTCTTGCCCCAGTTCATATGATACAGATAATTTCATCAGTGAATGACTTTTATTTGTTTATCTATTTTTGGATTTTGCTGAATCTTTCACTGATCTATAATTCTTTCATTTTTCTGCTTTTTCTTAAAACCAACTTCATGGACCTACTTTTAATACAATGTATGTAGATCAATCAAATATGATTACTGCAGTCTTATCAAGCCATCAGCTGAAATTTGAAAAGAGATTTAATTACATGCCGGCCTATATGTAGGTCATGTAACAAAGCCATATTCATACTGTAGTATTTATATTCACATGTAGGATTATTTCATTTAGTGCGCACAAGTTTTATTTATTAATTTACATCTAAAATTGGCATGATCATGATAAAGCATTAAATGCACTGTTCATTTAGGCCATATTCTTCACACGTATTGTAAGATTATCTAATGCAGTGTTATATACATGTAACAAGGTTTATGGTGTTAACTAGGCCAATATTCATACATTACATGGTATATTTACATATTACTGGATTATTTATTTCAGTATGAACAGTGTTTTATAGAAAGTAAACTGTATGTCTTTATTACATGTATGATGCAACACCTACATTGTACGCCTGTTAATTACGCCAATGGTCATACATAGCAAATGTTCAGTACAGTATTAGTTATTTCAGTATGAACAAGGTTTTGTCAGACATTAACATCTAATGAAAGCATGATCATGACAAAGCAATATTTACACCAGTTAGTTATAGGCCGATGTTTATGCATGTTTATGTACCAGTAGTCACATAATGTAGGGGTATTCATTTAAGAGTGGACAATGTTTCTTAGAAAATTAGCTATAATGGCATCTTGATAAAGCGATAGCCCACAGTACATACACCAGTTAATTGGGTCATGAAACCCAATTAACCCATTCAGATCGATTCATGCATGTACTCCTTTTCTTCATTGGTTTTCCAATCAATGTGAATATTGGTTAAACCCTTTAATATGAGTTTGATTAGTCTATGACAACGTTGCGCAAACATTGCAATATTTCTCTGAAACATGTACATGCAGTTGCTTAGCAACGCCAAGCCATTGTCTGGTTGCCCCTACATACATTCTAACAACTGTAAACATACACATTATGTATTGAAATCTGGAAAGTCTTATCACATAGTGGATGTTAAAAGGGTCAGGTGATTGATTGATTGATTAATTGACTAATTGATTGATTGATTGATTAGTTGATTGTTTAATCGATTGAAAATTAAAATGTCCCCTGAAAAATTATGACAAGCAACAGCTAAAGATTGTAGACCACATCCTAATGCAAAACGTTTGTGTACTACTATATAATATATATACACATTTCTGTGTACAGTTCATGTGACTTTCGGAAAGACTGGGCCAATTTCTTATCATCTCAATGATTCCAAAACCTTATGTTATCATACACCAATATTATATTTATGTGGTACTTGTTCAACCTTTTCCAATCTCCTCAAGACATATTTCTTCACAATGAAATTGCATAACCAGAGCTCGACTTAATTTATCTCTAAAGAGATTTATTTTGAGCCTCGATCTCTACCTTTAAACCACACGAGGTACTCATCACCATTAACGAACAAAGGAAATGTGCTTCCATGTATTTTTGTTATTGCAAACCATGCCAACACGAGAGCTTACTATTTGTCATTATGTCAATACTACAAAAGAAGTTGATCATACGATCATTTCATATTTATACAATTTTCCTAGGGATGCGCCTGCTTGAACAAATACAAGCTAGGATGTCGAACCATTTACTGTTAAATGAGGTAGAAGTATTTGAGCAAGCAATACAAAAAATGGAGAGGTCCTCAGATAGTCCCATTTTTCAGCAAAGGTGCACAAAAAATACAGATTTGCCAATAACACAATATAGTCATGCCGCTGACAGAAGGGCGTTAGTGCATCACGCTCTTTGCTTTAATAACTGTATGTGATATGAATCTACTCAAACTATAGTTACAAACTTACCATCCATTTTCCTTTTTTTAAATTCTTATAGTCTTAAAAACTCTTCAGGAAAACCCTATAATAGGCATAGGTTTAAAAATGGTTTGAAAAACTTGTACAGAGGAACCAACACCATCGAAGGAAGTATCGAAGCAAATATTTCCTTTATGGCATATATGCGTCTGCTAACGCCTTTCTGCCAGCCAAACAATGATATGCTGACAGAAATTCTGAAATTTCAGAAGGGGGTGGATTTACCCCCCTCCCCTACCCCTTGCCTCATCTCCCCGCTTCCTTTCTCATAACTCATGGATCCTGCACTTTTGTTTGCCTACTATATATGTTGATGCTGTTGCGGAGGTAGTCATGTAAACATGCATACAGACATGAAAAGCTCTGCTGATCTAGTAACAAGCGATCAATATTGATGGTTGCTAGTGAACGCGAAGAAGAAATAATGGATGATGAATCCTTGATTTGATGGGTTTTGTTTCGCACTTGTAAATGCACTTGTTAAACCGGATGTGACTTGCTGATCGAGTTATCAGAGGTATTGATGGTACTGTCTGGTGACTAGTGAGAGCGAGAATGGCTATAACTTTGTGTTTAAAGCACCACTGCACTACTTATAGCTACTGGTACTTGCGCCCTCTCTATATAGCCAACAATGTCTAAGCGGTACCCGTTGATCCCCCATGATGCTCTTTTTTCTTATGTTAATTGAGAGCTGATTTGACGAGATAACCACCTGTCAATGACCTTGCAGGGAGGTCTAATCCCCCATGCCAAACTAATGCAGAGGGGCTTTAATATGGTGTATTGATAATACTGTCTGGTGATAGATCGGAGTGAGAATGGCATTAACTTTGTATTAAGGTATATGAGTTTGCCCCCTTCTAGCACTCAGCAGATTACAAAGTCAAACTGAATATGTATTCAAGATAAAGTCCACTTTATTAAATTCTAATAAAACTTATGTACACATACAATTAATTAAGTCATTCCTTAACAATCTGATGAATAAAAATACAGAGGAGATGCAAATAACTATTATTAAGGTCTTGTCAAAATACTCCCCTTAGGTATGTAATGAAGTAAAATTACAGGTGATCAGACATTCACTTTGGCGAAAATTAAATTGTTTCAGGCTTTAATTACTTTGTCAAAGACAGAGGGTTAGGTTGAGGGTTGCAGTTTTAGGTTAGGATTAGGATTAGGGTTGGATTAGGGTTAGGGTGATGATTATGATGAGGTAGGTTGTTTGAACTAGGGTTGAACTTAGGAAAGTGAAAATCGAACCGTCGACCCTTGGATTGATAGTCAAACAAATGAACCACACACATCCCCACCTCCACATCAAATTGATTCGGTTTTAGTCGAGTTATTACGTAAATGATCCATGATCATTATCACAATGCCGACAATTAACTGACCGAGACTGAAAATTCTTCTTTTTCTTCATTTTGCAGCAGAATCAGAAGAATCGGCCCCTGAACAGACACCAGAACAAGGTAAATTGCCCCTTTCTTGTCCCCTCTTGCTTTTGGGCATTTGAACCTCTGTAGGAAGACCACTTGATGAAGGAGAAAAGTACATGGTCTCTCTTTACAGATCCATTTAATCGATAAGCATATGTTTTCCTCTTTCCAACTGCATTTTCTTTTCTAAAGCATTGACTTGCAATAACAGCAAGTTTGATTTCGAATCTATTTCTTGCCAAATTGTAATTCTTTTTATGGTCTGTTTGGCATTTGTCCTGGTGTACTTCTATTTTCTTTTTATCATTTGCAAAAAAAATGTCCTGCTCTGTTTTCAAAGCAGTATTGTTAATGATCTGTCTTTCAAACCAGAACAAAAAGTTTTATTTGAAGCTATATCTTGCCAAATTCTAATTCTTTTTGTGGTATGTACTTAATTGTACTTTGTCCTGATGCATTTCTGTTGTGATTTTTCTGCAAGAAAAATTTGTTGCTCTGTTTTCAAATCAGTGCTTTTAATGAGCTGTCTCTCGTACTAGAAATTATTAATTTTTCACACTGGAAAATAATAATTTGACCAGCGTTGTGGTTGAGTGCTCACTTTATTTCAAACACCCTAGTCTCTTGCTTCTGTGCAATCTTTCTGTCAATGCTTGTGTGCTCTCTTATGCAAATTCAGAAGAAACAAAGCCCGTCGTAACACAAGAAGAAACGCCGGCGACGCAAGCGTCAGAAGAGGTCGCACAACCTGAAGTGGTCAAAGAAGAGGAAGAGGTCACGAAAGAGGAAGAGGTCACAAAAGCAGAAGAGGTCACGCCAGCGGAAGAGGTAACAGAGCCGGCGACAGAAGAACCGGCAGCAGCAGCAGCAGAAGAAACAGAAGCACCCGCAGCCCCCGCAGCAGAAGAAACGGAAGCAAAACCAGCAGAAGAACCAACGGAAGGTATTGTGTGATCTGCTTTTTATCCGCTCTCAGCTTAAATGCTTCTCTATGTCAGGCAAAGTCTCTAATCAGCTTGTGTGTATTCCTTTCTCTCTTGGCTTACTTTTAAAAGTTGACAACTCATCTATCAAAATGTGATTCTTAACTAATTTGTGATGCTTATTTCAGGCAAAACATTCAATCTGCCTGTGCATTTTCCCTTTCTCTTGTGGCTTTATATTTTTGGTGAACAGCTCTTGTATCAAAATGTGATTCTCAACTAATTCTCTTTTGCAAAATGAAACTAGCAGCTTCTCACAAATGTGCATAATAGGGTGCTGCATTAATTATAGTTTTCTTAGCATGCATAGTAATGTTTACCGGTATGTTTTTCACTTTTTATCTATCACTTTTAACAATTAAGTCTCCTTTTTTGCACCTATAGCTGCCTCTCCAAAAGAATGAGAACAAATGTATGCCTTTATTTCGCTTGCATCTCTCAAATTAAAAAAAAGAATTATCACTAAAAGCTTTCTTTGTATCAAGCAACCATTGTTTGTTTTAAATACATCAGATCTAAGCCTACCTTTTCCATTTTATATGACACAAATTAATATTGGAATGGCTCTTGCAGATTAAAAATAATTCTAATCATAATGGGTTGATCTTTTATAGTGCTCAAATCAGTCAGACTTGACACTCCGGGCTCTCTACAATAATAAATGTACTAACCATGCTCATTCTTCATTTTTCTTTGTTCTTTCTGCATCATGCTTTTGCTAGAAGTAACAGGGAATGCAGGTGAAAATCCAGCAACATCAGATTTAAACGAACTTCAGTTAGATGAAGGTAATTAACATACAAAATTTACCCCCTTCTGTTCATACTACCAAAGTTCAATAAAATAAAGTCATTTCTATAGCGCTCTTACAAACTAACTGTTGTAAGTCTGAACGTCGTATAACGAAAAGTAGTGTTGCAAAACGCATATTTGAGCATTGCTTTGAATGAAATTTTGATAAAGAATCAGGTGACGCCTCAAAAACTCTATCTATACAGAGTTGCTTTCATATATTATTTTTATCCAGTGTGTATGCGTGCATTTTGTTGTCCAGCGATTCTCCATGTGAGTCTTGTATAATGTCCTCAGAACAGGTTATAATTTATTAACAAGATGTAAGCCAGAGAAATCAAAACACTAGACTAGTAATTGTCTAATACAGTTTGAACATAAAGCTAAGAAGAAGCTTATGTTTAATGTTGGTCATACATATATTTCGGTGATGACAGGTGAAGTTAGATTCTTGGCTTCACTGCTTGCCTACTAATATTTAGATTGTGAATAGGCCTGATAACTTAATTGTAAAGCGTATTCCTACGGAAAGCATATATGCCTACAAGCTTGCTATCTTTAAAATCGTCACTAACTTTTCGTATTATCTCTGGCTTTTGCTATCTCTCTGTCTGTGTCTTGATGCGACTCTGTAAATCTCCTCTCCTCTCTACCCCTTTCTCTGTCTTTCATTCTTTTGCTTTCTCTTGCTATTTCACCCTGGATCCTCTTTTCCCCTCCCTTCTCCTCCCCCTTCTCCTCCCCCCTCTCTCTCTCTCTCTCTCTCTCCCACTTTCTCTTTCTCTCAATTTCTCCTTTCCATTTTTTGTTGCTCTCTCTTGATTTCTATTTTTTTCTCTCTGCTCTCCTCCCACTCTCTCCCTAACTCTCTCCTCAATCCCCCTTCTATCCCCACCTTCCCCTCCATTTTTCATCTTCCACCTACTCTCTCTCTCTCTCTCCCCCTTCCCTCCTTTCCTTCTCTTTCTCCCCTCTTTATCCCCCTTCCCTCCTCCCTCTCTTAATATCTCTCCCTCCATTCCTCATCTTCCACCTACTCTCTCTTCCCTGTCATCCTCCCCTCTTCCCTCCTTTCCCTCTCTTAATATATCCCCTCCCCTCCCTCTCTCCTCCCCTCCCTCTCTCCTCCTGTCCTTCTCCCTTCCTCTCATCTTGTCTCTCTCTAATCCAAGACTCAGCTGTTGATATGGAAATCCAGGCTGTAGAGATTCAGGCAGAAGCTGAAGAGGAAGGTACATCATTATTTAGATAAAGTCACAAAGAAAGAAGCTAAATCCCCTTCTTCATATCTTTTGATACAGTCAAACCTGCTTTAGTGACCACCTGTCTACAACAAGCACATTTTTTTTGTTTCTCTTGGGCGATCGCTGTAGACAGGTTTGACTGTACCTGGATATGGCTACCGTCCTGTAATATCCAAAGTCAGAGTCCAATTGTTGAAATAACAATTAAAAAAGATTGAAAGAATTTAGCAAATGCAATAAAAACTACATATATCTTTTTATATTTATATAGCAGTCATATGATTAAAAAGAGCTTTCATTAAAAGAAATGCTACCTGCTAGTTTAGCATTCTTTATCATTATGCCAAGTAAACATATCAATTGTTAATTTTCACCATTTCTTCATTACTTTTCATAAATTAAAGATTACCTTTAATGCAAATAGTCTTTTCAAATCTTCAGGGTTTCATGAGCTCATATGGAAGTAATGTGCCCATGAAGACTAATGAAAGATACACTTTAATCTTTTAACCGATTTCATTCTTTTTGATAGCTTTTGCTCGCAACGTGCTAATTTATATCCCTAAAATGAATCCCCTAATTGTGCTTAGCTTTCAACTTTTCTTCATCTGATTTTGTTCTTGTGTTCTCACTAATTTAACTTATACCTTCTAAAGCAGATAGAAAGCTTTCCTGTGATATCATTTAATCACTTTCATTAGTTAATGTTTGAGCAATGACTAACTTAAACTGACCTGCTGCTTTATACCGTCCCTTTCTCTTTGTTCAGCTTTTAAAAGAGTGGAAATAGATTGACGAAATATGAATACATATCAGTCTCAATGTTATGTAGCATTATGCAGGTAATTTATACTGTTAATTATGTGAGAATAAGATGCTTTTTTTTTACAGAGAAGTACCGGTAGAATGTTTAGAGGGAAAACTAATATTAATATCAAACTTTTTATCCTTATATTTACCCTGACTTTCGTCAAACCAAAATCAAACACAGCACCCGTTATGGCATCACCATCACCAAAAAATGATGAGCAATCAGCCTTAAACGAACCAAATGTTCCTAGTGATGATGGTCTAACATCATCACCCAGCGCCGAAACAGGGGAGCAAAAAGTCGAAACACCGGTGTTAAATAACGACGCCGAAATGACGAACAATGATGTAAACGTGGCGGACGGTGTTGAGGCTCGAAGCGACGAGCAAACAAAGAGGATAGAAGATGCGCCCGTAACGGATGGACACAAGGATTCCCCAACAGAGGGCGCTGAGGAAGCAGTACCGGAAGCGGCGTCGCCGGTAGAAGACGCAAGAGGTTCACCAGCGAAAGATGAGGGAGAGACGCCGGGAGAAGGTTAGCTAGCTAGGTGGTGCCTACCTTAGACATGTTGCATGGTGTCCGGCTTTACATCACATCCAGATATTAGCGCATGCATGAGCATTTTGTATCATATCCCTTTATGGCTTGCATGATCCCTTCCCGGCATATCACACAGTAGTTTTCAAGTTCTTTTCACAGTGAAGTCAACCCATCGTTTTCTACTTGAGGACTTGTCACGGTTGTCACCATGTTTTTGAGCTTCATTCTTTAGATTCATTTCTGTCACATCCTTATATATATATCAGTACAAACATGAACATTTTGTAGCAGATCGAAGTTCATGCATGAATGTTTTGTTTATTATATACTATCTCTGATCGATCTCCCACCCCAGCATCTCAGTAGTTTTCAAGTGCACATCAAAGTGAGGTTATCCCTTTGTTACCTTTGTGTCTACTCGCCAAGTTTTGAGGATTATTTTTTCATCAAATATTACAACATTTATGTCACTTCCAGATATGATCGCATGCATGAACCTTCTTTATTTATTGCCACTGCATGCACAATTCGTTGCAGCATCACATAGTAGTTTTTGAGAGTATATCCCAGAGTGAGATCATTCTGTCTTGTCCTAAATTTCTGAGCCTCTCATTTTTTTAGATACTTACATAGTCACCTTCAGATATACATGTAAGCCCATGCATGAGCCTAATTGTGTTTAGTATTCCCAGTTCATGCACAATTCCTTAAGTGTCCCATAACAGTTTTCTAGTATATCCCACATTAAAGGAAACCAGTTGTATCTATCTATACATTTACATGTTATCATTAGTTTCTCACCATCAATTTAGATACCAATCATTACACTTTTATGACTACCGGTACCTTTTAGTTGCATTATTCCCCATGTATGCGTAACCCCTTTAAAGGGACTTGGTAACATTGCTCAGATGAGAAAAAATGGTGCTAAGATGGTGACTTTTAATAATGCTAGATGTAGTGCAATTAAAGATCTGAAAGTTTGAGTGAAAACAGACCAATATTAATTATACAAATGGGGAAAAACTGATCTGATAGATTCCAGAATTCTCACAACTATATTATTATAATTTAATTTATTTTTAGGTGAATGCAAATTGTCACAAAGCAATAAATTGGCTCTATATACCATACCAATATGTTACCGGTTTACTTTAATACAGTCTTCACACTGTTGTCTCCAAGCCACAATGTGAACTCAATCAAATAGACATAAAGAGAGGAAGAGAGAGAGAGAGATAGAGAGAGATGTAGAGGAGAGAGATCAAGGCACGAAAGAAAGATTTAAGACAGAAACGTATACAGAAAGAAAGAGAGAGATCGAGAGACAGAGAGAGAGGGAGAGAGAGAGCGAGAGCGAGAGAGCGAGAGAGGGGAAATAAACTACTACACAGTACTTCTATTAACACTACTGCAATATTTCACTAACATATAAGATGAATATTACACAAAAGTACAGGTTTATATGCCTTAATTAATCATGCAAAGAGCTTTGTGCCGGCACAAAAGATGTTAAATATAGAACCAAATGTACATGCTTCCAAGCCTTCCTTATGGAATGCCTAGTCCATTAAAAAAAAAAATTATTTCACGGATATCTAATTCTTGTTGTTGATGAGGCGTGTTTTAAGCCACCGCCAAGACCACTCTAGCAATGCATCTGGTTTCCTGTTTCTTACGCATGATCACGGTGACATATGAAATATATTTCTACATGAGATGTTCCTTGCGTTCTTTGCCTTTAGTTGCCGCTCAATGAACTCATGCATGCATAGATATATAAATATAATTCAAATAAATGGCAAGAACTGAAATTCACTGAAAATACATTCTCAGATCGTAGACAAACAGTGTATTATGTCTACCATTATATGAGGGGAAATAATCACTCTGAAAGGGGTTTATATGTGGTAGCTCTTGTCTTTTTAGGTACAAAAAAATCTGAACGTCAATGAGAATATACTGCATTGCTTTTGTTGGTCTATAGATATCATTGCGGTAGATAAAATATCTTTTCTTGATAAGAAGTGTTTTAATGCATACATTAACATTTTCCCGAGCCAGGGGGGAAAGGAGGGGGGGGGGGGGGGGGAGAGAGAGAGAGGGGGGGGGGGGGGCCAGAGCCAGAAGAGAATAGAAGAGGGGGGAGGGAGAAGAGAAGAGAGAAATGGAGATGATAGAGGGTGAGACCTCAAGAGGAAAAGAAAGAGAGAAAAAAAGAAAAAGGATTAAGGGAAGAGATGAAAAAGACTAGTTTTATGGCACTAAGATACAAATACAGTTAATAATAATAACTGATTGTAATAATTTGGTCAAGATACCTTAGCATTAATAATGCTCACGTAGAACCATTATACACACATAATAATAACAGAGGTACCGGTAAGATAGAACGTACAAAAATGAAATAGAACAATTAATTTACATGTATGCCAAATAAAACAGATACAATTTAGATTACTTTTAGGGTGCGTTCAATCGAATTTTCGAAGCTAGAATCACAAACATGAATCACAATTCAAAACGCCGTTACAAAAAGCAAGGTCACTGCGGTTTGCGTTCAAGCGATTTTTCATCAACGCTGATTCTAGCTCATTGCGAGCCAAACCACTGCGCATCACACTGCGCAGTATGGCCCAGGAACTTCGGCGCGCGCTTTCTGGAATTGTTTACGGCCGACTGTCGACTGCTGTTTTGAGCATAGATCGAAATAATAAGACAAAGAATGAGAAGGTGATAGAAGGAAGAAACAAAGAATAACATAAGGAAAGACAGAAAGACAGAAAGAGAGAGTGATAGAATGCTTAAAACAAAGAATTACATAAAAGGTGATAGAAGGAAAAAACAAAGCATAACATAAGAATAGAAGGAAGAAACAAAGAATAACAAAAGAGAAGGTAATAGAAGGAAAAAACAAAGAATAACATAAAAATAGAAGGAAGAAACAAAGAATAACATAAGGAAAGACAGAAAGAGAATGTGAAAAAAGGAAGGAACAAGGAATGACATAAGGAAGAACAGAAAGAGAAAGTGATAGAATGATTAAAACAAAGAATAACATAAGAGAAGGTGAAAGAAGAAAGAATCAAAGAATAACATAAGGAAAGATAGAAAGAGAAAGTAACAGAGTGATTAAAACAAAGAATAACTTAAGAGAAAGTGATAGAATTATAAAAACAAAGAATAACATAAGAGAAGATGATAGAAGGAAGAAACAAAGAATAACATAAGGAAAGACAGAAAGAGAAATTGATAGAATGCTTAAAACAAAGAATTACATAAGAAAAGGTGATAGAAGGAAAAAACAAAGAATAATAGAAGGAAGAAACAAAGAATAACATAAGGAAAGACAGAAAGAGCAAATGATAGAATGATAAAAACAAAGAATAACATAAGAAAAGGTGATAGAAGGAAAAAAAAACAAAGAATAACATAAGAATAGAAGGAAAAAACAAAGAATAACATAAGGAAAGACAGAAAGAGAAAATGATAGAAGGAAAAACAAGGAATAACATAACGGAACAGGCCACGATGGTATAGTGAACGCAAATTGCATGCAAAGCGGGCGCGCAGTTTTTCCCAAACCGGAAGAGGCTTCGTCATACAATCATGATTGAGAACTCCGTCCGTTCAATCGAATTTTAGCGACCGTGATTCTTTTGAATCATGATACAAAAGCATCTTTTTCAGCGTTTCATGTTTGTGTTTTCAAATACGTTTATTTTTACGACCGACGAAAAAATCGCTTGAACGCATTGCGTTTTGAACTAAACGTCTTTAGAAACCGTGATTCTAGGGTGAAAAAGTGTCGATTAAACGCACCCTTAAACACTTCAACTGAACCAAGGATCTTTTTTATGACTATGAGAGCCCAGAGCCTTTACCAACATGCCACAGTGTTTTCACATAGTTTGGCTTAAAGGTAATACAAAGTTTTGGAAACGCCCCAATTTCAAAAAATGAAATGGAAGCTCTTATTACCAATCATGTGAAAGAATTGAATAACAACTCATTATCGTCTTTGTATTCCACAATACACCCTCAGTGCAAATGATTTCATCTTCAATACCATCATGATACATGCATGAGTGGCTGCTCATATACCATTGATCCTCATGAATACAAAGCCAGGCATGGAAGCCATTCTCTCCTATTGTCGCAGTACAAAGGGAGGAATTGAAAAGTGATCAATGGCTAATTGAATTATGGAACGTCAATTGGCCGTCACAAAAGTCGTTTATTTGACCACGGTACATGCACAAGGACTATGCCGTCAGTGCTATCGATGAAAAAGATATTTCAGCTGCAAAAGGTCACATGTACATTTTTCGTAAAAATTTGTTTAAAGCTCATCTGTACTAGTTTGGCTAGGAGGGATTAGACCATCCAGGAAGGTCACTGACAGGTGGCTATCTCATCAACTCAGCTCTCAATTAACATAAGAAAAAATAGGATCATGGGGGACCAATGGTCACCGAATAGGCATTGTTTTCTATATAGAGGAAGCAAGTATACAAGTAGTACAGTGGGCCTCTAATTGAATTGGGTTAAAGGGCAATGTTGAACTGCATATATCATTGACAATGATTTGCCCAACTGATTCAAGGATGTATGTTGTTACCAGTAATCATTTATTTATGATTTTTTTTCTTTTCATTTAGCATCAGATATCTAGCTTCACCACCCTCCCACTGCCATTGGTACATCTTTTCATGTTCCATCTAATATATTCTATTGGCAAAGAGAAGGAATGAATTTAAACCTACCAGTACACATTTAAACGTATATCTTTTTGTCATGGATTAATCATAAATCAGTTTTATTCCAATTACTTTCACACTTTTTTATGGAATTCTGGGTGGATTATACTTATTTTGTATTTTTACTTTAATCCTTGTTCACATTTTATACAATTTTTTCTTTCCATTTTGTTTTTGTTGCTCCTTTGCAGGTTTACACAAAAAGTTGTGACTAAAAAATTATCATATGGAGATAAGTCCTATTGCAATTGAGCAGTGTTATAATGGATAATTTACTGCTCAATATGGAGAGGGTGGGAGAGAGAGAGAGAAAAAGAGAGAGGGAGTTGAAGGAGGGGGAGAGTGGGAGAAGGAGGAGGAGAGAGGGGGAAGGGGGGGGGGGAGAGGGAGAGGGGAGGCAAGAGAGAAAAAGAAAAAGGAATGGAGTGTAGGAGGAAGGGAGGGAGGGAGTAAGAGATCAGAAATAATGAGAGGAGAGAGAGAGAGAGAGAGAGATGTAATCCATGTATAGTTCTAAAATAAACGTGAAAGAGAGTTGGGTAGATGGAGGGAGATATATACATGTACATGTATTTGAGAGATGTTAAGATGTAGAGATGAACGTTACACTCTGTTTTAAAATATTTTTTTTTAAAGAGCCAAAGTGATAAAAATCAGAAGTCGTTTATAATTTACAATTGATCAAAAACTATGTGGTCCAGAAGGAATATGTTCATGTATGTAGGCCCTGGGATTCTGGGAATATGCGTTTTTTCTTACCCAAACCACAACCACTGAATATTCTTTAATCGGTAGGGTATGCAAGTTGTACAGTGTGAAGTTTTGTCATAAATTTTGATGAAATGAAAGTACAGAGTTATATCGTTTGCCAATTAATCTACTGTTAGAGTTTCTTTTTTTGTTATTAAGCACAAAAAATGTATAATTTCATGAAATATTATTATAAGATAGTACACCTGAACTTTTGGAAATTGAAGTTTATTTGCTTTAGGCCTACATTTGGTAGTATTCAATCAGATATTTCATCCACTGAGAGAATGAATATAAGAGAGAACAAAAATATTTATTTTCTTTCAGGTACTTTGCAATCTTCAGTCCCAAGTATATTATGTCTCAATTTAATGACGAGAAACACGTATCGTACTTCACTTGTTTTTTTCCTTTACACTTTTGCTATTGCTCGTTGTGCCAGCGAACTGACCATGAAAAAATGCTTTGAATTTGTTTCTTCTAAAAATAGTAAGGCAGCATTTCTCCTCATGCTACCATTTCCTAAGAGATATAGGAGTAACCATGGCAACATAATGATGATTGTTCCATCAATCATATTTATATAGAAACGTGTTAAATCTTAGAGATTTCATACTCCTTGTCTGCCAACACAGACTCAGTATCGGTGGTCCATTTCCAATTCTATCTCTTATAACTTTTTTTCTTTCTATGTTTTTGATATGCGGTATGCATTTATTATTGATTGAGAAGGCTTTTAACCATCAAATTACACAGACAGAGACTGTCACTTGAAGTATGTTCCCCCATGGATTTGCTAATGTGTTACCGTGTTAGTGGGAGTTATTTTACCTGGCTGCTAAGAAAGCATATTTGCTTTGTTAGTAAGCAACCAGTGGACAGACAGCTTTAGATCCTCTCAGAGGGACCTGGTAATAAGGATTACGATCCCTTACCAGAGGGCACTGGTGCATCGACTTGGTTTCGAACCAAGGAAATGCAAACTATGATTATTAAAAATTGTTTTATTTGAAAGATTTATGAGCAATGTTTTCCTACAGCATCAGTTATTGGCATATATTGTCAGTTATGAAAATATATTATTTTGTCTGTATAGAGCCATTATGAAGTTAGCTCTGTTAAAAAAATATTATGAGTTTAACGCCCTTGTGGCACCAAACAGAAAATTTAGGATTTGTAGCACAGTTCTTCATTCATTCCATTTCTAAAATTTACAAATCATTATACATGTACATGACATGTCATACATATTATATATTTACATTCGTAAAAATAACAATTATGTTAGAATATCAGCCTATATATTACATTGAATATACATGTACATTGATTATTTATTATATAGATGGTAGATTGTAAAATCAGCTATCGTTGTCGGAAGTATCACCGCACAAGAGCAAAAAGGAATGAATGTGTGGATGAGTGAGTGAGTGAGTGAGTGAGTGAGTGAGTGAGGGAGGGAGAGAGGGAGGGAGGGTGGGAGGGAGGGAGGGAGGGAGGGAGGGGGGGGGGGGGGAGGGGCGGGAGGGGGTGGTTGGGTGGTTGGGTGGGTGGGTGGGTGGGTGTGTGAGTGAGTGAGTGAGTGAGTGAGTGGGTGAGTGGGTGAGGGAGTGGGTGGGTGAGTGAGTGAGTGGGTGGGTGAGTGAATGAATAAATGAATGAATTAATGATTGAATTAAATTATTGAGAGAAAAGTAAGTGTGCACATGTTGCCTTAATTCTATTTAAAGAATGTGATTGTATCCTGCTTAGAGACAATGATCTTTACTACTAATAATTACCCCTTTTCATCAATTTTGTTTATATTCCCAATTCATATGCATGATGTATGTTTTCAATTACAGGTTTTCAGTTAATAATCGCATGTCAATGTAATATTTTATCTCAGTCTCATGCTTTCCAACACTGCTAATTCAACCTTCTTACCCCAATACAAATCTAATCTAATATTAGTAATTGTTTTATTCACAGTCTTTATGTTATGTCAGTTCTTCTTATTGTACTTCTATGTAGTTTCACCATTTCACAATACTGTTGTTTTATCATTCTATATATGTGTTGTAAATTGTTATTGTTATGTTATTCCCACATCAAATGATTGAAATGTGTAGTTTAGAAATGTTATGCTCTTATCCATCTAACCTTTTTCTTCTTCTGAAGACAGTTCTTTTTCATGATGTTGTGTAGACCTTTTCCTCCGCTGTTTTTGAAAAGCCCTAAAAAGGCTTTCAGCATTACAGTAGACAAGCTGAAAATGTACACATATTGTGGGTTGAAAAATAAATTAATCCCCCAGTAAGAATAGATAATTATGACTGACTACACTACTGGCTATTTACCTTGAATGTGTTATCTGTATGCTTTGGATCTACTCATTTAAACAGTCCTTATGAGAAACATTTAAAGGAAAGTTAACAAAAATATATAAATACATCAGGGATGTCGATCTGGTTCAACAGTTATCATAGATCATAACTTATGGAGTCATTTATGGTATGAAGTTATATTACCATGCCAAAATTACAGATATAAGTTTTCAAAATTGTTTTCCAAAGGTTTACAAATTTAATATTCCATGTCACAATTTTAAGATGAGATTAATTGACATATGCATTATTCATTGTACTGAGATGATATTTTCTAAGAACTGTAACATTGATTGAAAGAGTAGACCTGAAGACAATATATGCATCTAGTCATAATGACTTACTTTTTTGTTCTTCCCGTCTCTCTCCCTCTTGTCCCCCCCCCCTCTCTCTCTCTCTCTCTCTCTCTCTCTCTCTTTCTTTCTCTCTCTTCTCTCTCTCTCTCTCTTTCTCTTTCTCTCTCTTCCCCTCTCTCTCTCTCTATCTCTCTCTCTCTCTCTCTCTCTCTCTCTCTCTCTCTCTCCCTCTCTCTCTCTCTCCCTCACTCTCTCTCTCTCCTCTTGTTTTCTGCACAATCAGGCGAACAAGCCAAGGCCGATGGCGATGAGCAAGCTACAGGCGAGCAAGCAGCAGAATAAAGACGCACCCCTTAACCACCATTAACAAACAAGACGGCACTTCATCCCGTTGCCATGGATACTCACAGTGGATGACACTGAAACCACATCAAGAAAAATGTTATTTTAGAATGTTCATTTCATGTGATGGATGAGAGGGGGGGGGGGGGGTAATCGGTAATACTTATCTTAAACACAGACAAGTCAGCACACCATCCCGTTGCTATGGCTACGCACAGTGGATGACGTAGCTTCAAGAAAAATTTCTCTTTATGTCGTTTTGGGGGGGGGGGGACATGGGGAGAAGATACTATGTTTTGAAAAAGTCTTGGAAGAGTAAACTCAAATAAAAATGATTATTGATATAACTGAGACATCTTAGTAGACTGATGGCCCACAAGATCGATACTCCGGTCACATCGTTGAGACCGAAGCCAGGCCGACTACAAACTGAACAAAACATTACATTACTCCCAAAGCTAAAATACTAGTCGGTTTGGAAGTGGTTCAGCAGTGTGACCGAGGCTTGACAATGCCAGTCTAGAGGGCAGTCAGTCTTGTTTGGACATTGGTCTTGTCGGCTATTGGTCTCATGGACTGTAGAAAAACATAACATCGCCAAATTAATAGACACCCGTTTTGAATAATACTGTCTTTATAGGAAAAGACAGTTTACAATCAATAAACTGAGATATATTTCAGAGGGCAAGGCAGCTGATTCCAAAGAAGTGATTATGATTCTAGGAAAATGGGATTTCATTTGGTTATCAATTACAGTGAAACCTGCCTATAAAGACCGTTTAAGGGATACAAGAAAAATGGTCCTTGTAGGCAGGTAGTCTTCGTATACGGTTTCTATTCGGTAGTGCAAGTTTCAATAGGAAATACTTATCAAGGGAAACAAAATTTGTGGTCTTTATCGACATGTGGTATTTCTAAACAGGTGGTTGCTTAAACAGGTTTTACTGTGTGTCTGTGGAAGTTTGAAATCGCTTTAGACAACTCTACGTCTCTCCTGCCAACTCTTCTTTTGTTCTAAAAGAAATATCTTTGTGGTGATTTAAAGAGATTTTAATGAAAATACTTCAGTGTGTAAGAAGTTTATGTATGCTTCATATTGTGTGAGTTTAGGGTCTCCAAATTCCGTCCATATTTTGAAAGATGTGTGATTATTGTAGCTTTAAGGGTTTTAAAAAAGGATTTGGGTAACAATCGCTTTAGTCTAGAGATTTCATGTTTTTCTTTTTCCTGAAAGATGTGTGTCATAAATAATATTCATCTAAGAGCTTATGCTCTTTTAACTTGTGACTACTGAATTTTATGATTCTCGGCTTCTGCTTAGTCAGGATCACCCATTCCCTGTAGGCAATGGGTTAAAATTAATAATTCCAAAGGAAATTGTCTTCAAATTTGAATCTCTGCAAGAAGAGTTTAACAAAAAAGTTTGTAAAATGTTAATTCATGCAGAATTTTAAAAGTGTATACACAAGTTCTATATGATCATGATGTTTTGGTAGGGTAGGTAATTTTATAATAAAATGTGAACCATTGTGTATTCAAAAGTACATGTGTTGTAAATTATATGTAGGAACGTGTGTATGCCTGTCTCAAATAGGTATATATAGAGAGTTTCATGATATTGTATGTTTTGTATATTGTGTATATAAGGCTTATATTGTATATAGTATAATTTATACTAACAAAAAAATACTCATGGTCATTCCATTAATTAGCAATCATGGCGAGGGAGAAAAAGTCTTCAAGACCTGGTCAGATCGAGCTCCTTGATAACAATAACAATTGAAGCGGTCAAACCCCACAAATTTATGCAACAAAAAAACAGTTTCATTGAATTCTTTTGAACACCACCTCCATCCCTTCTGCTGTTGTCGCATCAAAGAAGTGACATTTTATATAAATGTCGCGGCTGGTCCAAAAAGAAATATTGGCCGAGCGATCCCAAGAAGACGATAAAACCATTGAGGGAGACTTAAGCGTAATTTGATGAGGTTTGACCTACAACAGTGATTTCCAATTCATTTTCGACTTGTTAACAGGGAAGTGTTTTGGGGCCGTTATTGTTCTAATTACCGTTAGAGTTATCAGTTAGGTCTCACTAGGTCTTTAGTCTTGTGTGAAAATAATGTGGACTTAAGTGTTGATGCATATCATCTGTTGTTGGATAGCCAGAAGCGCATTACCTGTCTAAAAATGTAGGAGGGAATGTCCACCTGGCTCTTATTAGAAAATATTAATCTTATGCACAAGTTATGCCTCAATTATTGTGTTTGATGCCAAAGGCACGTTTTTATCAATTCTAGAAAATGCATGGTTGATACTTTTACAATCATGGAATGAGAATTGATTAAGAAGGAGCAATAGCAATGAAACTTTATAGGCCTAGCAAAATGTTTTTTTTCTAAATCATGATGAAAAAGTGTGTTTTGTTTTCACATGGTTGTATCAACTTTTCAGTATTCACAGAGACCTTAATCCATTCAATAAAACTTGATCAAAGTCACCCTTTTGCCAAAATGCTGTTTTCACAGCCAATCAATCAAAAGTAATCTTGACAGCAACCTCTCTGGGATCATTGTATTTAAAATTTAAAAAAATGGGCCCCAAATTTGGTTGATAAAACCTCCCAACTCAATTTTGTTTTCTTTTTTGGAGAGTAAACAAACTGTCATGAATAGATTTTTAAGAGCATTGACTACCATCTTTACACAGGTCCATTGTGGCAATATTTTTGCAGACATGCATTTCATTTGGTTATCTGAATATCAAATCAGTCCTTTACTTCAAAATATACATGAGGAAGAAAAATAATCGCCAGAAACTGAGTAACATGATTATATCACACCACAATTCTCTGTAATTGATTTTAATTTGGTTGATCTCAATTTTGCCATTTTTACACAAGTTTACATTCATAAGACATCTATACAGTGACATCGCCTAGTGTATAAACTTTTCCTCTTCTAGAAAAGGTTACTTGGAAATTCATAATACATATCTCTTATCCCCTTTAATAAAGATAGGAATTATGTTTATGTGATAATTGAACTGTGAAATCAACTTGGAAAGCAGAGCCTGTATTTTTATATGCACATTCCATACAATTTTAGTAAGGTGTACATAACGTCTTTAGTAGTACCGGTAATCTTGTTTAATTTTTTTTCCTGCGCAAAAGTACAACATGATCAAACAGGAAGGAAGTGTGTAAATATAGAGTGTAGTGTGCCTTAATCATCTCAATGCATTAATTATTAATGCTACATTGCATCCAGCGCCACAAAGCTTTGCTTTCTAGCTAGATATCTGACGCACGGAGGAACAAATAGAATTTGTAATGATGACAAAATCAGGCATTGATGGGCAAAAATTTGAATGACGCAAGACGTGGGGCTATAATTCAGGGGATGGTTTCTTAAGAGGAGAAAGTGGAAGGCAGTTTTGTATGATATGTGTATCCGTCCAGGCTTTTAATTTTATAATGATCCCAGGGAAATATTTTTGTTAACGTGTTTTAGCCTCGTTCATAAGGTGAACCGCCTCAAAAACCGCTGCAGCAAACTATACAAAAGATGATATGGACATTGGTGAATTGTAACTATTAATTATAAATTTTTATTTCAGACAATATTGCCCTTAAACATTGGATATTGGTAAACTTAATAGATGATTTGTATATATGTCGATTGATTGGCTCAGCCCATAATGTAAAATAGAGTTGGATCGGAGGACAGAATTTTTTTTTCTGTATAATTCAGAAAAAAATGGTATTAATGATTCTATGCACTTGTAAATATATCTGTTTTCAGTTGTTTCATAAATCATGACTTATACACGTATGCAACATAATCATGCATCTTGTTAAGTTTTCTTTCTATTCACCTAATTTTTGCAATTTCTGTGTATATATTACTCTTAGTGGCATTCTAATTAGCTATCGTAACTTGTACCTTACCGTTTTGAGGAGCACGTACTTGCATTTATACAGAGATCCGGATAATAACATTCTTGGAATAAATGGTTTAATCAATGATTTCTTGCTTCTTTTGACTTGTTTGTACATGTACAGCAATCTACAATTTGGTAGAGATATTTAATCAAATCAAATATATATATATATTTATATATAAATTTAAAGGAAAAAAATATATACAAATGTATTTCAAGATGATGATAGTATGAGAAAGAGGGAGATCGAGAGACAGAGAGAGGGGGAGAGAGAGAAAGAGAGAGATAAAGAGAGAAAGAGAGGGAAGTTTGAAGAGGGAGGTTTGGGTAGGGAGGAGGTTATAACAAAGAGAAAGAGGGGGGTTTGACGGAAGAACAAGGAAGAGCGGTTCTTTCATTTTTAGGGCTGTTTTCAAACCTAATTTTTGTCGATGGCACTTCCGAAAATGAAAGGGGGTTACCGGTCTTCATTACAATGACATTTTTTTTTTAAATTGGGGGTGGGGGCCTCGATCCGCGATTCTAAAAAAAAACACACCTATGTTTCAGAAAGATTTCGTTGAGAGAAATTCAGAAATTGTCCATGCTTATTCCACTTCATGCCCTCTTTCTCTCTTTTTGTCTGTGTCTCTGTATCTATGTCTGTCTCTCTGTCTCTATCTATCTTTTTATCCTTTTCCATATCAGGACAATTACCCCCTGGACAATCACCCCGGTTAATACCCCCCCCCCCGGATAACTACCCCCAAGGAAAATAAACCCCTGAAAATTCCCTTATAATAATAATAGGCATTTCTACAGCGTCGTCTATCTAGAAATTCCATTCCGAAGCGCTCCAGCATTTCAAGGAATCAATTCCTGCCAGGTACCTATTTACCTCACCTGGGTCGAGTGTGGCAAATAAAGATTAATGCCTTAATTGCCAAAGGCTGTGTCGCGGATCGAACCACGACCTTTAAATTTCAAGTCGAGTGCTTAAACCACTCGACCACGACACTTCCCCCTTGTTCATTATAGGGGAAGTCTACCCTGAAAATAAGTTGGACTTTAATAAAAGCAAAACTTATTTCGAGGGGTAATTGTCCTCGCGGGGAGGGGGGGGGGGGGGTGATTGTCCAAGGGGTGAATTTACTAATTGTCTGTCTCTCTGTCTACGTGGTGTCTTGCTCTCTTTCGTCCTCTCTCTTTCTCACCCCCTCTCTAGCTCTTTTTCTCTTTTCAATCTACTGAGCGAAGGAATACTTCAGTCGATTGCCCCATACATAATGGATAAAATGAATATATATAAATTAATTAAGGACCAACAGTTCCGCCCTCTCATCCTTGCTCCACTTTTTTGCGATCAATCCTACATTCTGCAACCAGGTCGCCTTGATATTCTCTCAGTCAGACAAGATGGGGGGGGGGGGGGGTAAGATTGACACTCTCCCCTGAAAAGAATCCATGTCGGAAATGTTATACTTTTATAGACTGTTGGCAAATCTGTTTAAAAAAAATGTCTGATTTTGTTAATATATATTTTTTTAAATGCCTTTCGGCAAATTTTGATATCTGAGGAACTTTTTGGTCTGCAGCCCCCCCCCCCCCCTCCATTCAAAATAGCCTGGCAATGTCCCTGATTCTTAACAAGGAGAATGATGACGTTATACTGGGAATTATACTGGAGAGCTGGTTGTATATATCAATCCTATAACGATTCACTGTTTGTTTGTTTTTGTCGTAACTGGTCATTTCTTGCCCGAACACGGAGATGGAAGGATTTCTCTTTTGATATAGTACAATGAGACTTTGCATAGCTGAGAAAACGTTGCCATGCCAACCGTGAATATGATAAAAGTTAATCTTCCGGCTTGCGTCATCGGTAGGATAACTATACGACTTTGATGTTGTTTTCATTTTTTTAAAGACGGAATGACCAGAGTATCTTCAAGACCATCACGTTAACTCCTCGTAGCAAAATTGAAATTGAAGGCTTCAATGCTTTCTTTATGTTCTAAATGCTTCTTTTTACAGTCGCCTACTTGCCGCATATAGTTTTGTACAAAAAATATATAGGCACCAATTATTGATAGAAGGATTGCTTTGTGCACCAAAATGCCTTGCAAAATCACAATTTCTAGTCTTGATAAGCTAAATGAAAACCCTATTAACATTGGTATAGATTAATCTGGAACTGGAAACATTTAAAACAATTTGTTTGAAGCCAGAAGGGTGTTAACTCTGTGTAACATGATACGAGTCAATAATCTTGATGCCTTTTGTATATCGATCTATCCCATAATAAATGCAATGTGGCGCATGGAGATTATTTGTGTGGTATATAAAGGGTTAATGTTATCATATAACCATCAGTAGCAGCAATATCATCATCATCACCATCATCATCATCATCATCATCATCACCATCATCATCATCATCATCATCATCATCTTCTTCATCATCTTCGTCATCATCATCATCATCATCATCATCATCATCATCATCATCATCATCATCATCATCATCATCTTCGTTATCATCAGAAACACAGGCCTACAAGGCATTTGGGGAAGAGGGAATCGAAGATCGCATCCCCCGATGATTCCCCCCAAAATGATACAACCATTCAGGGAACCGTCATCTCATAATTGGTGCAGCGACGTGTGCGAATATCTTCATAGTCATCTTAATATTCATCTTCATCTTCATCTTGGGCAGTGAGGTTCCCAAATAAGTAATGTCTCGCATGATTTCTCTTAAATCATCTGGTACATTTTGATGACGTGAAAACTAGTTTACCAATTGTCAGTTTTTTTTCTTTGCTCCTTGCAAATTTAGAAACTGGTAAGTTTACGATTGCAATCGTCAGCCCCGCCCCTCCCCTGGCTCATCAACATCACCACCACTATCATCATCATCATCAACATCATCGTCATTTGTAAGGTCTCCGTTATCAGTATCGTCCTGGTCATCCACAATATCATCAGCATTGCCATCATCATCGTCTTCTTCATCATCATCGTCATAACCTTTATGATGATCATCATCCTCGCCTTCATCAATTTCTCAGCTGTCTCAACTAAAACCATCAAGTCATGCTGCTCTTCCAATACAATGATATTCCTGCATATATTGACTTTTTGTCGTTAATGAAATTATAAGAGCTAATTGAAGTGCCTCTTTATCAATTAGAAATTGCGCAAATGTCAGCTTGGTGAACTTTGTTCATTCATTTACCCCGTTTCCTATGGTAGCGTCTTCAACTTAACCCAGTTGCAAAACTTATCACATTTGTTTTGGTCGATGAAAAGTCCATCAGTAACAAGTGAACATCAATGCTTTCTTTTAATGATCTTGGGCTTTAAAGGTACCATGTCCCATTTGCAGGCCCCAAAAATGGAAAGGTTAAATTCCAATAGCATTTGAAATTAAATACTAATTTAGAACTTCCCTAAAAAAAATGGGGCTTGAAAATGTCTTTAAAGTAGGAAAATAACGACTATTAGTTGTCGAATCGACTTAAGAGCTATAGAGCCAGTAAGTAATAATCTGATTTTCAGACCATTGTACCGAATGGTCATATGTTTTATGCAGCGCAAAGATTCAATCAGTTTAATTTTGGCCATTACAAGAAGTAGGTTATTGATGTAGACAAATACTCATGTACCCTTTACAGCTCATTTTATGTATGTTATTACCAAAGAAGAAAAGTGTCTGACAGTGAAGTCTAGCAACTAAGCGGGTTTCCTTGCATAATTTGAATATTAGGACACTGCTAACGTTTACATTTCGCAGATAGGACATACATGACATATTCATAATTCCTGCAAAGTTCTACAGAATTCGATGTTGGCTGCAAAAGGGACATAGTATCCTTAAATGACGGTTTTGTTCGTCCTAACATTTTTTCCCTACGCCAGGCAACATGATTTATGAATGAAGATACGTGTATTGATTATGTAGGGAGTGAATAAAAAAGTGAACGAGAACTTCTACTTTAGATATTTAGTTTTAGATATAGATATAGTAAATGGTTGCCTGGACCCTTGCATGAAAAAGTAATCCCGATTATTTTGTCTGATGCTGACAAAAACGAATGTAAAAAAAAAGGAAAAGAAAAGGCAAGAAAGAGGGAGAAAGAGAGAACATGACACAGTGAACAATTTGGTTTCCACAGTAACATATTTATTCAAATTTCATTCAGATTTCTACACAAAATAAACAAATATTGTGTTTTTCTATATCTTTTATATTCACAGTTTCTAATTCATCGCTAACATTTCTATAACCAATTGAGAGCACAATGTATTCTCGATGAAAGAAATAGAAAAGTGGGAACAACTTATCTGTTACTTCTCTATTTTTTCTTGATTTGGCAGATTATTATGATGTGTGGTTGACAAACAACTGCATCGAAGCCGGACAAGAACAAAATGATACAAAACTAAGACATTTAGTTAAACAATACATCCCCTTACAAATCTTCATAAAATCAAGTTATATAATTTTGAATGATGAAAAGTAACTAGCTATCTAGAAAATATATTTACAGATAAATAAGTATAATTCTTGTCACTATTAATTTAAAATGATACAAATATTAATCAAAGACATACTACAAGAATAATTCCCTCATTTCATGAGGTTTCTGAGTAAACAACATCTCCTTAGAACTATAAGCTAAGAAAGATAGCAAACAGTCCTTTTCAGGACTACACCCCCCCCCCCAAGAAAGATTACCGAGTCAGAGTCCTTTTCAGGACTCCTCAATTCTCTCTCTCTCTCTCTCTCTCTCACATGGTGCACCCGCAAGCCTACTGTATAACAGCAAATGTATTTTCATGCACACCAAGTTTCTGATGTGCTTCTGATAATCAGGCAGGCTTTGTGTGAGACAGGGAAATGATTGTTTATTTATAAATCAAACATTAATTGTTCTTTTATCTTGGTTAGAAATATGAAATGTTTCCAAAAAAACAATTTTAAAGCTCAAGTTCAAATTCTTGAATCTGGGGGGCATTTCACAAAACTTGTCATCAGTGACAAATGACAGTTTTTGTTATAAGTGGCAATCCTTGCTTCTGATTGGTTATCAACAGATTTGTCATTGATTTTTGTAATTTGTCATTGAAAAAAGGCTTTGTGAAACAAGTCCCTGGTTTATTCAACAGTTCTTGATGAAAGATAATTTAATATATTTGATAATCATGTAATATTCATCTTGTTATAATTACCTGGGGTTACAATTTATTTCCAATAATTTTAGTACACATGCCACATGGAATAATCTTTTCTATCTCACACTCCTATCGTATCAAAGACAGGTCCTGTGAACATAGCAAAACAGCAAAGTTTAATGATGAAAATTTAGTTTATACCTTCAAAAGTGGGTTTTCATTTTGGCTTTTAAAAACTTTTCAACATTTCTCTTCATTAAATATGATATTCTTAATATTTCCCTCATTGTATCTCTTGTGTTCAGTCATAATACTAAACAGTAAACATTTCAAAATAAATGGGACACAAACACATAATATGCTAATAAGGATAAAATGAAGCACTAGTCGGTCAAAGGTCGCTTATTTGGTCTTAGCAATAAACATACCATAAAGGAATACATCAAGAAAAAAGTTTCTTCCAAACTTCATCACAATCATGACATCAAAGTTACTTACAAGTGCACTCATTTTAGGTCTAAAAATAATACACTTCAATATTTCAACGTTTGCTTATGTACAATGGGGTGGAATTTTCAACATGTGAAAGACGATTTGTACACCAGCTATTATATTAGTACATATATAATGATATTAATTCCATATAATCCTTTGTATAATCTTCCTCTGTGGTTCTAGAAAGTAAAACTTAGCTAATCTGACTAAACTATATCTCGTCATGCGGCTGACAGAAGGGTGTTAGTGCATTGAGCCGTTTGCTGCATGGGGACCTGCAATATCGAGGGAAGCTGATGTTTTATAAGCCATTCAGTTGGAAAAAAACCCAAGTATTATATTTGGCATCAAATCTTGTAATAAAAAAATGACTGACATGCAATGTTGCTATTCCATTAGCATTAAATTTCCTGTATGTGCTCATTTGTTACCAAACTACTCAAATTGTTTTGTTACAATCGATTATTCACTTCTTCATTAGTGGATAAAGAAAGATATTGCTGTCATGTTTTAATACCAGTATAACATGTATAGAGGGGTCAAAACCTGAGAAGCGAGTTACGTACCAGAAATTTGCTGTATGGCATAACAGTACACACATGCTAACTCCATTCTGTCAACTACACGGTTTGTAAGTTACATATTCCTTTCATCAATTATAACAAATCAAGATATTTACTCTAAAGTACACATATTCTAAAAGTGCAAAGCATAAATAAAAAGTAAAAAGTGAGAGAAAAGAAACAAATCTCTAAACAGGCAATATTGTTCCAGGCAGCTTGATAAATGTCTATAAAATAACAAATCATGAAAGAAAAAATGAACTAAAATAATAAGGAATTAGATACATTCATGTACTTTTAATTTCCATGAAATTCATGGATGTATGTGGAATGCAAAATTTGAACAATTACAATTTAGTACACAATAATTTGTTATTTATCTAAATGTGGGCTTCTTTGTCATACAGCTCAGTCAAAAAGAAGAATGATACGTCCCTGCATATTTTCTAACATGACTTTACTTATCCTCTCAAAATGCAGTCTTCCATCACTGTAGAAGTGCATGCTCTGGCAAAACATCATGGACACTTCCATATTGCAAGCAGGGGTGCTTACATAAAACAAAAGTGGTTTCATTTGTTTTTGATGACATACACACCGCAATTCTGATTTTTTTTTCCTTTGTTTTAGTCGATTGAAGAAAAAAAAAAATTATTGAACAAAACTGAGAGTTGTTATCATGAAGAAACAAAGAAAGAAAAGGGGAAGGGAGGAAAAGAAACGGAGGAGAAACGAGAGAAAAGTTTGATGGAGTGAAGGACGAAAGAATACAATAATTTGTCTCAATACTGTTATTTTTTTTGTCAAACAACGGAAGCTTTAATGATTGAGAAGTAAAACAGACTACATTTGTGCAACTCTTTACTGAATCATTTTGCCATTTTCATCATTCACCCAATTCAGTCAACTCTTCCAAATCATTAAAAAAAAAAAAACTTGTCTCATACTATCTTATAAAATGTTGTTTTTTGTATGATAAATTTAACAAAACATAACACTTGAAACATCTCAACACTATCATCTTAATACTAACATTAAAACAGGGGGCCATTTAAAGCCCCTCTTTTGTTTGAAGTCTTCAAAAATCACCCCATAAACAAAATGGTACAGTCACACATGCACATGTCTGCTCCATGACATTAGGGAGATTACATTCTACAAGAGGGGTGTGAGCAGCTTCATGTCACAAAACTAAAATTCTACTACCACACCTATTAAAGCAATCCAGTAAAACATTCATGACATAAATCTCTATGATTGCATGCTTCCCTGTTGCCAATTATCAAAATACTCTCTTCACAACACATTTATTACATGTAGTCCTAGTACATATGTATCCACGCTGGGTTCAAGTATTGCATCAGATAACTCCTACTAACAATATGCTATCTCCAGTCTCTGTTCTGCATTGGTTCAGTGGTTTAGTGCAGTGGTCTCAAAATCAGGAGATCCTGGGTTCAAACCACATATTTCTTCTTGTTTTTAACACAGAATCTGCAACTTTCTCCTAATGTTAAGTTTTTGATTCAAACTTCACAACTTCCAGTTCAAAAGTGCACATATACTATGCAGTAAGGAACTTAAACCCTGTACCAGGTTTCTTTTTATAATTTCTTTTAATGAGGCGATGATGATAACGACAGCTAGGACAAGGGGGAGGGGAGGGGGATAGGAGGAGGATAGGAGGCTACAATCAAAAGGAAAATAATTGGACCGGTTTTAAAACTCACAGCATCACTTCACTACCTAAACCTCAGCGTGTGACATTATAACAAGGAGCACGACGTACATGACCTAACACTACGTGGATTACCAACGTATCCAAAATTTATTCAAAATTTTGCTTTCAACCAACAGTGTATTCTGTCCATGTACATACAAATTCAATGAACATGTACACCTTTCCAAATTGAGGGACACATATAATATACAGGTAGAGAGTTGCTCTGGATATTGTCTGTTCGGAGTCATAAAGGCGTTAACTAACAAAGAGTTAACGCCCTTTTGACTTCAAACAGACAATATAATGATTGCAGTCACAATATCAACTTCCATTTTTTTGTAACGGGAGTGGATTTTTTTGTCAGTGGATAACAGCTTCTCAGATCTTAAAATTGTTTTCCATAATGAATCAAGACGATGGGAGAAGTCAAATTGGGAATCTTTAATATTGGACTTGGATTGCCTGATATTCAAGAGAAGCAACAGCCCATAGGACTGACAGCCCATGAGATCGATTGATGTAAGTCCCATGGAACTTCTGAAGATTTATTTGAGGGTTCACATGAGTGAACTAAGCCTGCAGTCCATGATCACAGACTGAAATTTATCTCTCTTATAGGTAATATCAATTGATCTTAAAATTAATGAGAGAATTTAGTTGTCGCTAATGCAGCCCATTCAATACCTATCACAGTTCTTCTCTGATGGCATATACTCTCTCAAAGACAACCTTCCCAGAAACAATGCTCCTCACCCTGTTGTAGAGAAAATGAATATTAAATGAAGGATATAGTGTTAGATGCCTGCAAGAAGGCCTCTACTGCCTTTGATAATACATAGCTCCGAGGCCTTCCTTGCGGGTAGCCAATGTTAAAGAGAAGGTTGAGTTCTGGGAAGAGGTGAAAAATAAGTTGAGGGCGTTTTCATTGTTATTATGTAAGTGTGGAAGAACATCAGATAACAAATGTTCCCTGAAAAGCATGGCTCTTTAAATGCCTTCATGTTCTAAATATGGCATGTAACAGCATAAAAATCGGGATGGATTTTTATGCCACATGTTCGTGTAGTCCCATATAAATATTTCTGTGTACAGTGCTTGTAACTTTACCAAGACTGGGCCAAATTTCTTATCATTTTGACGATTCCAGAACCTTGCAGTACACACCAATACTTATATGCTAGATGATCAACCTTTTCTGATCGACAGACCGTTTCTTTCATAATGCAATCGCATAACCAGAACTCAACTTTATCTTTAAGTTCAACTGAATACATCTATCATGTCTCCTCTGTAGCTCGAAACGGTCTGGTACACCCTGGATATTCAATGTGTTTTGTCGGTAGGTCAGTCGGGTTGTCCAGACTTTGTCACGTGAGGGCGATGTGGCAGACGGCACCAGTCCTCAGGAAGAACTTGCGGAGCATGGAGCGGATTTCCGGTCGTAGCTCAAACGTGATGATCTCGCACATGTGGTTGTAGCAGTGGGCAGCGTGGGTCTTGAACTGTACGATATAAAATGAGACACAAGAATATTATTCTTCGTTTCTTACAGGGCAGATACATGTACAGAGTATTCAGTACGCTACACTAACAGACTCCAGGAACACATGGGCCCCTCAAAACCTAAGTCCAGACCCCCGTGACTCCCCGTTTTAATAATTGAATATTTGTTTTTTTCAAGTTTGCGATTGCTTCAAATAATGTGTTTTTTGAGGACAAGCAGTCACAGACCAGCTTATGTTACAGATACTGCTTTCAATTCTTCTACATTATTATTGTTATTGAAATGTAACAACGTGAATCAAATAAGTCTTTGTCCCAAAATCAGATTTGATATGTATGATGGCAGTATTAACCTGTTAATTTGTGAGGCATCCCTTAGTGAAAATGTATAAACTCAATAAATAATGCATCAGGGATAAATTGTATACTGTGCCAAACAACAGAGACTGGGCCAGAAGCTGGACCAGGAACTTACCCTCTCATCTGACATCTTGAGGATCCTTGTTAGGACCAGGACTAGTAGAGACTTCCAGGCTGTACGGTGACTCTCCGAGTCCAGGGAGATGAAGTAGCCCAGGGCTTCTTTCACGAGACTGTAAGGAAATGGTGAAAAGGAACAGTAAATGTTTATGACTTTGGCACAGAGCATTGGATGCTTGTTCATTAGTGAACATGATATAGTATCAAACTCTCTAATCAGTAGATATACATAGATACACATTGACAGACTTATTATTAATCAAAGTATCTCTTTGCAACAATCCATCCACAGGATGCTTTCAGAAAACAAATATTGACTGTCCATCCATCCATCCACTCACTCACTAACCCACCCACTCACTCAATCACTCACCCACACACGCATGCACCCATCCACTCACTCAATCACTCACCTACCCACTCTTCCACTCACTCAATCACCCACCCAACCACTCACCCAACCACTCACTCACCCACCCAACCACTCACCCAACCACTCACTCACTATCCCACTCAATCACTCACCCAACCACTCAATCACCCACCTACTCACTCACCCACCCACCAACCCACCCACTCACTCACTCACCAACCCATCCACCCACTCACTCTTCCACTCACTCACCCACCGACCCACCCCACTCATACACTCATTCACCCACCCACCCACTCATCCACCCACCCACCCACCCACCCACTCACTCACTCACTCACTCACTCACCCTCACCCACTGACTTACTAACCGACCCACCCACTCACCCACTCATCCAACCACCCACCCACCCACTCAGTTGGATCCAAAATTTCATATTCAATGAATCACATTTCTCTTGATCTCTTCCTTACCCTATCAGTCTCTCTTCTATGACAGGTAAGCTATCCATCCTATTTTCATCAGCGTACATCTTGAAGAGCAACCGGAAAGCACAGGCCAGGCTGGAGGTCTCCTGGGTCGATAGGTTAGGCTTGTTCTTTCCTCTGAATCCTGGTTTAAAAAAAGGCATGTTTGTTTTGTTATCTAAATGCAATATGTCAATAGAAACAGCTCTGTCACTCATATATTTTTACCGCTTTGAGGCACTTCATGATCATTTTGAAGAGCAATTTTTTTAGGGTTTCAATATTACACCGTAGCACAGACACTGATAACACGTAAGGCCATGCATCTCAGATTTAACATTGTTAAACAATGCCTTTAAACGATCTATCTGGTCTAATTGAGGCTGTTTGTGCATCTACTGCATCATATTTACTCTGATGTCTTAAAAATATCAATCCAACAGATATCATTAAAGTCCCACTGCACTACTTATAACTACTTGCGCCCTCTATATAGCAAACAATGCCTAAGCGGTGACCGTTGGTCCCCCATGATCCCCTTTTTCTTATGTAACTTGAGAGCTGATTTGATGAGATAACCACCTGTCAGTGACCATGTAGTGGCCAAACTAGTACAGATAGGCTTTAAAGACTTAATATACACCCACCTGCTTGTCTAAGTGTCTCTCTCTGCTCGTTGTTGGTGTTAAACTCCTTGGCAAACCGGTGGGACTCCAGTAAGCAGTCTAGCAGTAGGAACAGTTGTGGGGTGGAGAGATACCGGTACATGCCGGGATCCTCACCGCTCGATGTGGATTCGGAGGCAAGGGAGGTGTCGTCTAATGTGGTCTCCTAGATGAAAGAAAATGGAGAGATGATACACAGTTCTTTAATTTTCTTCTCATAATAGGACTATAAAAATTAAATTATTGGCTTCGGAACAAAAATTTGGGGAGAAATTTCTTTGTGTGTGTCCTAAGGGTAAACAGTATTGGTTTTGCTTCATAGAATCCGAATTAGATTAAGGTCAGTACCCACCTCTACGACTTTCTTGTTCTCTACATTATCCAGTCAGGAGGTAGCCATAAAGAAACTCCATTTCTATTTAATGTGTCAATTCTATACGAACCATGCATATATATCTGCAGAGATCTCAAATATGTACCCTCCTATGGTACTCTCAATACAGTCAAACCTGCTTTAGTGACCACCTGTCGACAAAGACCACATTTTTTTGTTTCCCTTGAAAATGGTTTCTCATTGAATCATGTACTAAAGGAACCTGTACATAAAGACCACCTGCCTACAAAGACCACGTTTCTTGTCTCCCTTGGGTGGTCTTTACAGACAGGTTTCACTGAATATGACATCAATGAATTCACTCTTACCTGCGCTGCTTTCAAGTTGTCTGCGTCTTCATGCCGGCTGGTGGCAGGGAAAAAGACGATGTTATCTATGGTCTGTATTAATTCCAACTGGACAACACACTTGATGAGTAGAGATGTGAATAGTCTATGGTCAGCTGCAGTTTCTGGTAAAAGAAAAACAGACATGAAATACATTAACCAGTATCTCTATATGATACACCCTCCACATCCTCATCATCACCATATATATATATATATATATATATAAATGGTTTGTTTTATTCAAAATCATCTCGCAGCCCGAAGGCTGAATTGTTTGACATTTTACGAATTGATAAAAACATTAAAATACAATAATACATGTGGAGTCAAACATTACATGATATAAATTTTAAATTTGTTCAGGCTCATAGTAAAAATGTATGTACATGCAATAGTATCACCTATAAGATATTCATTGATTTAAATGGATCGTGTTTGTTTTAACCAGAGCCGGCTATTACAATAGTTTTGCCATCATTTTCCCTTTTACAAGGGCTTTACACCAGGAGGTCTTCCTTTCCCTCTTATGGCATCCACTTCCAGATCCCACTCTCTTTTCACAGGTTCATCATCTTCCCTTCTCAAACATTAAGAAACGAACTGACACAAAAATTATTTTTTTTGGTCTGAGCTAGGCATTTGTTGGTGGAGAAATACACATTAAGAAGGTCATTACTTCAGGGTGGGATGTAGGAATGGGGCATGGTTTCTCCTTTTCACATTTCTTTCCCTCTCTCTCTGTTTACAATTTTTTTCCAAATATTTCTTTCTGTTTTTCCCTCTTGAAGGGGGATGGCCGTAGGCATGAACCCTCAACCTCCAAGAAAAAAAAAACACCAAAAAACTAAAAAACTGAAGCTATGCGATTGGGTACAAAGAAATCATTGGGAATGTTCAGTTACTACAAAATATATCATTGCCATTTCTTCCTAACAGACACAAATTAATTAAAGCTACCGTAGTTAAAACTGCCTAAAACTGAATCTTGCCGCTTTCTTACTTTGGTATTCTAAGGTAACCTTGCTGGATTTACTGTCTGTGCTGTTCACACTCGCTACACTATGTTGACTTCCCATTCCCCCCATTCTCTTCAGATTAGATTTCTTCTCTGACGGCGAGGATGGCTCGGGTCCGACGTCGCTCCCAGCAGGCTACAAAGATAAGAACATTTATTTGTTAAAATTTACATCACAAAATCATGACACAAAGGGGTTATCGCCATCATGCATAAAGAGAGAGAAAGAGGGAGAGGGGGGGGGGGGGGAGATGACAAAATGAAAAGTATGATGAAGAACTAGATGGATGTTCCGACTGCGCACAGTCGAAAATGATGCCTCCGCCACAGAGCAATTTTTCAAATTCAAGTTTGATTGTAATCCATTAACAGGTTCGTAGAATATCGTGATTACAAGCTATTTTTTATATACATGTATGACCCTTTGTTCTTTAAACTTATGACACCAAAATCAGTTCAATGGCTCTGCAAGATACATACATGTCCCGAGTTTGATAGTAACCCATCCATCAGTTCTAATGATAATGTGATCATAAGCTATTTTTGCGTACATAATGAGCCATGTGATCTTTGACCTTGAGTCCCCAAAATCTAATCAGTTCATTAGCTCTGCTAGATACATACATGACCTAAGTTTGGCAGGACTTCATCCATTGGTTCTTGAGATAACATGATCACAAGCTATATTTGCATACATAATGAGCCCTGTGACCTTTGACCTCATGACCCCCAAATCTAATCAGTTCATTAGCTCTGCCAGATACATACATGGTTTAAGTTTGGCAGGTATTCATCCATCGGTTCTTGAGATAATGCGATCACGAGAACAGGACGTACGGACAACCCGAAAACATAATGCCTCCGGCTACTTCGTAACGGATGCATAAAAAAAAAATACCCCACACTTCTACCATCAAATTGGGAAGGCTCTACCCATCATTAGAGCTGCCAACGAACGGTTACAAGGGGATAACTTGGTAAATGATCAACTTACCTCTACTCCATCTGTCTCTGACCTCTGGCTGATGGCGTCTGTCTCTGCAGCTGTTGACAGCTGATCCTCGGGTCTCCAGGATATCAACCTAGTCAAATAAATCAAATGATGGTGAGTTATGATATATATGCACATCCTTGCAGATATAGCAAACATCCAAGGTGATCTAACATCACTGCCATCCTAGTTCAGCATCGCTTATGATTGCGGTCTCCAGCACTTTTTCCGCATAATACCTTAAATTTATAATAACGTGTTATAGAAATATTAAGTTTCATTATTATATGTATATATATGTAAAAAACATTTTGACATGAAGTTAGTATTGTTTGTATATTTTGTGTTATACCTTACGTTTATATGTTCTTTGTTATTCAGTTATTATAAATGGAAAAATGCAGAAATAATTAAAAAAATATATATGTGAAACATGAAACAATAAACAGAAATTAAAAACTGAAACTGAAGCTTACGCTTGTGGAATAGTACTTCTGAAGATCTCCAGCATGCAAGCACAGATCCTATCCCAGAGTTCAGGTTGGAAGTCAGGTCCATTACAGATCACCAGCTGCTCCATGCAGTTTGTCCCTGACCTTGCGAGCTGCTCATTATCTGCAAAAGCATGGGAAACAAATAATTGGGATTGATTGTGTATTTCTCACAAAGTGCAACCAAGCAAGAAGACCTACATGCTTGTAAGTAAGCATACGGGAGTGTTTCACAAAGACTAAGATTGACTGTGGCAGGCCATTCATGCCACTGGTTGCTCTCACCATTATGATCTTTAGATAATATTTTTGCCTTAAATAATAAACTATAACAAAATGTAAATTTTGTAGATTTGTGACCATGATTTGTACATCCCTTGAGAGACAAATGCCAGTAAATGGTGAGAGAAAACAGTGGCATGAACATCCATAGTTAAGTCCAACTTAAAGTCAATCTTAGTCTTTGTGAAACACCCTCTTATTCTACAAATATTTAAGTCTGCTGTTGGGTTTAGGCTCGGTCTAAAGTCGAGTTCACAAAAGAAAGTTAAAGAGAGATCTAATTTTGTCCATGCATAAATGGAACTTACATGTAGACCCCACATCAAGCTTAACTGAAGGATTAGAATATGGTTCAAAGTTCCAGAGACTATCATAGAACTAAGGTTGCATGGTGATGCCATATTTAAAGGTAAAACAATCACACAATACAAAATACATTGCTTGCTGCTATGTCAAGCAAGCCTTTGGCAACCTGTAGATTGTTTAATAAGAACAACTTATCTTTAAACAGTATGCATACAATTTGAACATGTTAGTTAATCGGTCTATTCAGCAAAACGGAAGACCATGCATCCTTTATGGAGCTTATTACCCTGTTGCACACACCTGCAGCAATCGCTGAAGAAGGTGTTCTACAAGAATATCCTTGAGGAAATTCAAGCTTTGTAGTGGTACAGATAGGGATTATGGATCCCATTCAGAAAAGTGAATGGACAGGCATGCACTCTTTGAGCACACTGCAGGACAGGACTTCTTCAAGTTCTCCTATTTCCCTTGTACGTGCAAGGACTGGAATAAGTTACCTAATAGCGTTATCAACACGAGATCAATCGATTCCTAAAAGATCGCTCTATTCCATGACCACGTGCCTCGTTTCCGTGTCTTTATATGGACTAACAAGTCCGTTGACATGTATTGAAGAAGAAGAAGAAGAAGAAGAAGAAGAAGAAGAAGAAGAAGAAGAAGAAGAAGAAGAAGAAGAAGAAGAAGAAGAAGAAGAAGAGAAGAAGAAGAAGAAGAAGAAGAAGAAGAAGAAGAAGAAGAAGAAAAAGGAGAAGAAGAAGAAGAAGAAGAAGAAGAAGAAGAAGAAGAAGAAGAAGAAGAAGAAGAAGAGAGAAGGAGAAGAAGAAGAAGAAGTTTGAGCTTACCTTGTTGGACACACCAGAGCAGTTGCTGCAGAAGGTCTTCTAGGAGGATATCCTTGAGGACATCAAAGTACTGTGTGAAGACATCTACAATGGCGAAGAGGGCGTGGTTGCAGGTCGTCATCATCCATTCTACCTTCTGCTGGCAAAAATCCAAGGAAAAACATAAATTTGAAAGAACACATTTTTCCCAACTAATATCCACGAGGTGCCATTTGATTTTTGTGTATGTAGGATTGGTTTGTTTTGTTTGTAAGGAACATAAGGAAATATATTATATGCTGTGCATCATCATCATCATCATCACCGCCACCATCATCTTCATCACCACCACATCATCATCATCATCATCATCATCATCATCACCGATCCAATAATAGCTTTATACTGGTACTATTCCATTTCTTGGGCTACTGTTTTTCAACAAATAGTTCATCTCACACTGGTACATCCACAAAGGACAAAGCTACATGACACGAGTGTTGCCAGGTGACACGACTGATCACCTGATTCACCCCGGCCATATGGTCAGGGAGCTTCATATTGTCAAATAGCCAGAGAATATTTTCTGGTATCATCTTGATAAAAATTGATTTGCCATCACATGACAGTGTGTCACAGTCACATGACTGGTCACCTGACTTACCTCTGCCATCTGGTCAGGGAGCTTCATATTGTCAAATATCCTGAAGACAATCTTGAAGAGATCTTTCCACCAGTGCTTTTGAAACGTGCTACCATAGCTCTTCATGATCTCAAACATCACAGTCAACCCTCTGCAAAAAAAAAGAAGGATATTTTCATAAATCATTTGGCAATTTCCTTTCATTCATTTAAAGGAGCATCCTTAAAGATAAACTCCAGTTCTGGAAAAAAAAAGAAAATTAATTCTCACAGAATCAAACGAAACTTACACTGAATGTTCAAGATTACAAATAAATGACATGTGCCAAACAATTTTTGAAGAAAATGTATACTGGCTGAGTAATGAGCATAGAAAGACGAGGAAATCAAGGTAGTACTAGCCATGACACCATGTGTGTTGTCCCATATATAGCTTTCTGTGTACAGTGCTTGTTACTTTACCAAGACTCGGCCAAATTTATGATGTCAACATCTTGAGTCTGTATCATTACTGTGATTCTAATAAAACATTTTATTTAATCAATTAACAAAATGAACCCATTCATGAAATAAAAATTAAAAAACGCTAATTTCACAGTGACGCGATTTTTTGTTAGTTATCTAGTTTAAAATGGGACTGCACTACTTGTAGCTACTTGCGCCCTCTATATAGCAAACAATGGCTAAGCGATATTTTTTGGTCCCCCATGATCCTCTTTTTCTTATGTTAACCCTTACTGTACTGGGGGGGGGGGGGGCTGGGAGGCCCCCCCTCAACATTTCTGGAGATTGCGCCGCAACCACTTGGAATTTTAAATTGTCGTTTCATTACTTTTTTTCCTCAAGTCTTACGCACATTTTGATACCATTTTCGTCGAAATCGGATATACCTGTAAGATGTTACATAACAATTAGTATGCGCATGTCATCAAAAATATGCTATAATTTATGCAAATGTATGCAAATTAACCTATACATTTTCAAATATCATACAAATAATGTAACCTCATGAATTTGAGATGAAGGACACATTTATTCAATACATTTTCAACATTCTTCACAAGTCTACAGACAAATATGTAGAGTTTTCTGTAAAATGCATAAAATTAGCATTTTGCATAATTAATTAGGCCATAATGACAACAATTTGCATATTAGGAAAAAACTAATTATACCATCTTGTCCCTTATGTAAATATCAACAAACATGCAAATTTTTGCGTTCATCGGACTTTCGACGGCCGAGATCATAGCGGGGGGGGGGGGGGGGCCTCCCCTCCCAGTCAGGAGGTGCTGAAAATAGCCCAGTACAGTAAGGGTTAAGTGAGAGCTGATTTGATGAGATAATCACCTCTCGGTCTAATCCCTCCTGGCCAAACTAGTGCAGACAGGCTTTAAGAGAGTTTTGGTTATTTGTACAGGGAGAAGTTGATGCTTGGTACTAACTCAATAGAGCCTATATGTCTTATTTTCATATTTTCACTTTATCAACGATACACACCTTGTTCTGACATCCAGCTTACACCTGTTGATGACCCTGGAGAGTTCAAAGAGAACCGGGAACCAACCTTTGACCCAGATCCTATCATCCTCCGTCACCTGGAGTTCTTGGTCTCCTATGTGGTCGTGGAACATCTAGAGAAAGGCAGAGAAAGAGAAATGGACAGAAACATTACTATCAAAAGAAAGAGAGGTACAGTCAAACCTGTCTAAAGCAACCGCTCAAGGGAAACATAAAAAGTGGTCTTTGTAGACAGGTTCCTTTAGTACATGTTTCAATGAGAAACCATTTTTAAGGGAAACAAAAACTGTGCTTGTTTGAGAAAGGTGGTTACTAAAGCAGGTTTGACTGTATCACTATTAGATAACATGAGCTGTGTACAAGGACATCATAATATGTACATGTTTAGATGAGCTAAGAACCAAGAAAAGTTCAGAGAGAACTGGGAATCAACCCTTGGCCCAGATCCTATTTCCGATGTAGACATTGATCCGATAAAGCCGGAGTAATAATTTCCAAAATAGTTAAGGCGCTTTGAGCATCCACCGGTGTGTTGGCTCAGTCAGAAGAGCGTCTGCCTCACAACCAGGAGGTTGTGGGTTCGAACCCTGGCCGCGTCATACCAAAAGACATTAAAAGAAGGGAGTTGCTGTTACCTTGTTTGGCGTTCAACAATAAGGGATAGAGCAACGTCAATCTGGCGCTGCTCAGTGGCTGCCGGGCTCACGATCAATTGGCAAAAAGAATTTCCATTTTCGGTTTAATAAAATTTGGAGTGGACTTTAAAAGATTATTATTACTATTATTGTTATTAATAATAATAATAATATTTAATTTTTATATAGCACTTAATACAAATGTCTCTAAGCGCTTTACAAATATACTATTACCCCGGTCATTATAAATGTTGTTATTATTAGTTTTGTACCATCACCATATAGTGACTTACTTGGGGTTTTTCCATGACGTATTTGGCACAATTCCTGATGAGTCTTATTGCTTCCATGCTAGTGTCTGGGAAGGCAGCGTTGCAGGCAAATTCCGACAGACACTTGACCGCGTCTTGAAAGGAATCCAATGTTGCTGAGAAGTACTTCTCAAATACTGATGCTGTGAGGGGATGGAAAATGAGAAAAGGCGTACTAATACTTGAGCAATAGTTAAAACCTCTGAAAAATCTTGGGTATAACCAGACTAGATAAAATACGAAATACAACAATTTCGGGAGACTCTAGGACTGGACATATTAGCAAAAAAAGGCTGCGATTCTTTGGCCATGTTAACAGGATGAGACCTTGGCATTACGCTAACAAAAGGTACTCCTAACTTCTAATACTCATGGTGATAGACCCCGGGGCAGACCAGCCAAGACATTGCTGGATTGTGTAAAGATGGATTGTGCTACTAGATATCTAGGATCCCTCACAGAAGCGACCAGAACATCACAAGATAGGAAGATCTGGTTTGAGGTCATGAAGCAGAAGCCATCACACATCTGTGGAAGGCTTAGGTCAAGGTCAAGTTAAAACTTGTGTTCTTGAACATGAACATGTAAAATTCTTAGCCCCAACAAATGATGTCCGTTGTGTAATACTTACAGATGATATTGCCTGTAGTTTGGAATGCTAGTTCAACGATGCCTTCCTCCTGGTCCGACGCGGCCAGATGGAACGCTGAGAAGACGTTCTTCCATCCCGATCGGATGTTGCCCGCTTGGGAGTTCACCATCTGAGCGATGCAGCGCACCACCATATCACGGATGGTGGGGGATCTAAAAGATAATGAGACAAAGTTTACAGGTGACCTTGAGTTATGGTAATGATGGAGAATACATTCTTAGAAAATCAATTGGAACTTACATTGAACTTCCAAAAATACAAATAAATATCTTTCTGCAAAATGATAAAGGTCCTTTCATCGCGCATCCTTGAGGAGTCGTCTATGTTGCTCAGTGGTAGATATGTGGTCTCTGAACCGGGAAGTCCCAGGTTTGAAACCAAGATGATGGGCCCTTTGGTCAGACATCCATCCTCATTACCAAGTCCCTCAAATAGGAATTACAGCTGTACGTCTGTCTGGTTGCTTACTTACAAGCATACACTTGCTATCTTTTATAGCAGTCCAGTAAATAAAATCATGAAATATAAATCATCTACAGTTAAAATGCCACATTTTTTCATCATTTTATATGTGTACCGAAAGTAAAAATCTGAGCATAGGTCAAATAGAATATGCTGCCATCAAACTGAGGGGTCAGTGACACAAAGACATAACTCCATTTTGGCCATTTTGAGAAAAAGTGGTTTATGTGTCACTGAGCACTTGGGCCTTAAGGAGTTAAGTCTATGTTTCACTAGCCATTGACTTCAATGGGGTGTTGTGTGGAGTTAAGTCTTTGTGTTTCCTGGAAAGCCCACATTTTTCTGAACATTTTGATATCAAATACTCATTTTGGCAAAATATGGAGTTACGTCTTTGTGTCACTGAACCCTCGAAACAATACTTCCTAAAAGCCCATTGGTTAGTGTCAACAGACATAACACAATTGCTGACTTACTTATTCCTCTTCATGATGTACTCAAAAGGCCTCAGGAAATCTTTCTGGAATTTGAAGTTTGGCAGTTCTCCTTTCTCCAAGAACTTCATGGAGAGTTGGCGGAGGGAGTCGATTGCAAAAAAGGCCACGTCCTCATTGGGGTTACATCCAACCTATACAAAGAGAGTAAAACAGATTAAACATATGATTGAAAGGTTGCGCGACACCTGCTTTGGCACCACATGCACCCTGGTCAAAGTTCCTACACTGATGATTTCCTTCAATTCAACCACGACCCCAACACTACACCTAAATGTTACAACTCTAACCCTGAACTGACTTCTCATTAATATTGCTCCTTAAGATCATTAGATCCTCTCACCTTAGTGAAATGGGTTCCAAGGATCATTACAAGTACATTCTGCATTAACGGTTCTCAATACTTATGGGAACCAGATGGATTCTATATCATGTCTCGGGGGAATAACAGCTTTTGATGGTCAATAGGTTGATCATCAGGAGTTCAAATGACAGTAGACCCTCTCACCTTGTTGAAGTGGTTACCCAGGACGGACCATATCCTGGACCACTGCATCCTGACGCGTCCCATGTTGTAGTATGAGATCTCAACTATCTTAGTCAGACTGAACATCCTTGGACCATTCGGAGACTGAAGCTCCTCCATGGACACCTGACACAGTGCCTCAACAAAGTCAACTGTAAGCAAGCATACAAAGAAACAAGTAATTAAAGAGAAGGTTGAGTTCTGGGAAGAGGTGAAAAATAATAAAAAATGTTCCCTGTAAAGCATGGCTCTTCAAATGCTTTCATAATCTAAATATGGCATGTAACAACATGAAAATTGGGACTGATTTTTATGCCGCATGCTTGTGTAGTACCATATACATCTTTATGTATACAGTGCTCGTAACTTTAATCAAGACTGAGTCAAATTTCTTATCATTTTGATGAATCCCGAATCTTGCAGTACACACCAATACTTATATGCTAGATGATCAACCTTTCCTAATCGATTCCACAACGTTTCTTTCACAATGCAATTGCATGACGAGACCCTGATTCCATATAGATAATGCGTTTTTATAGCATTACAGTCTATTGGGGAAAATGAGTATGGTAAAACCGGTCACTCAAAGATTTGTACAGTTTTGAGGCGTTTCATGATCGTTTTGAAGCCCAATTTTTTTAGGGCTTCAATATTACACCATATCACAGACACTAATAACATGTAGGGCCATGCATCTTAGATTATTAACATTATTAAACGATGCCTTTAAGAACCATTCAAAACTGCCATTTTCATATGTTTCATCAGGGTGCAGAACTTACCTATGGCATCTCCATCTAGCCTGGTTGAGCTGGTGAAGATCCTGTCCACGGCCACTACAAACCTCTGAGTAGACGTCTTGTTCATGGCTTCCTGCAGGCTGGCTATCTGCTTCTGATCTAGGTTTGCCATTCGAGATGGAACTGAAAAAACACAAAGAAACAATAACACAAAAATATTTAGGACCATAGACAGTAATATGCAATATACACAAAATACTTTGTTATGAAAAACTGTACATGGTCGAATGGACATAAAAAGGTGAACAAAGGACACCTGGGGGCGTTTCACAAAGCCTTTTTTCAATGAAAATTGACAAAATTCAGTGACAAATCTGCTGATAACTAATCAGAAGCAAGAATTTCAGTAGCTTATAAAAAAAACTGTCATTTGTCATTGATGACAAGTTTTGTGAAACACCCTTCAGATCGAACATGCATAATCCATTTTGGTTGGAAAGGGGTATAATGAAATGAGAAAAGAAAAATATGGGGGCAACTATACATCCCGCCGCTTTCTTAATTCACTTAGTTAGCAAATAATTTAAAAGCTCACTTGATTTGATCCTTAAACTGACACAGAACAATTTAGTAAAACTTGATGCTGTTTTTTCCTTTTTCTTCTTGGGTCAGGCATTTAGATGCCAGGCAATATCGACTTTATTCAAGGTAAGTTTACACTCAAACATTCACACATTGTGTGCTCCATTAATCCTTTTGTTTTAATGTCATAGACAGGTCTTTTTGTAGTTTTTTTGTTTGTTGTTGAATAGAGTACAGACACATAACATCATCTGCGCAGCAGTGATCCATTTCGCTTTTTGGACTGTCCTCACAGAGACTGTTGGTATGACCAACAGTCAACAATTATCCTTAGATACCTTATGCCTCAGTCACACCTTTGCGTATTTGGCTTGCGTATTGCTGCATATTTATGGAAAGCCGGCTTAACATTTACTTTTATTTCTTGATATCAAGAATTACCATTGCTTTACAACAGAAAATCATTTCTTGATATCAAGAAATAGGAATAAATGTTAAAACGGCTTGCCATAAATACGCAGCAATACGCGAGCCAAATATGCAAAGGTGTGACTGAGGCATAAGAGATTATTGTTCACAATAGACCAGTTTGTAGTTAGCACATGTTTAATATGATCCCAAATATCCAGAGATCTTTTAAAATATAAATGAACCCCACATTGTGCCTTTTGGAATAATCACAGCTAAAGTCATGGACTTGATTCTTTGTTTGCCCTCTTGAAAGGATTACCTGTGTTCAATAGAATGTATCACATGTGCAGGCATGAATAATGATTACATAAATTTTGTGAGCATGTATCCAGTATTACTCTCAGTGGGTTTTACAATTTTGTACAAGTGACCTTTATCTATAAACTGGTCTATTCTACACACACACACACACGCACAAATTGTACATATAAACAACTTACTGTCTCCCGACTCCAGCATGTCATTCTGGTGACCTGGACTTGACCCCACCATGACCGAGCTACCTTGACCCCCTGACCCTGCTGACCCTGATGAGGTTGTCGACAGGAACTTTGTCTTGACCCCTGTGCCTATGAGTTGAGCTAGCTCCAGCTGCGAGATGCATTTCAACATCTAGGAATAGCAAGAAAAGAAGGGAAAAAAAGGATATTTAGAATGAAACATTAATCTTGGATAGAATTATACTAACAGATTCTGTTTAAAAAAAATATAAAAAAATAACTTCGACACCTGATCACTAGCAAGTATACACCAATATTGGTCTAACTAAAACTTGTTAATAATACACTCATACAGGAGGATCAATTTGGCTTAAATTCACAAAGTTGGTTTATATTCAATCAAAGTCTAAACTATAAAGAATGCTCTCCTTCAAGAGATACATAAGAGCGGATCAGTTGAAATGATAAAAAATAATCTTAAAACATATCTGTTTAATTCAGCATATAATCAATTGTTCTGTCATTTTTGTATGTTCTATCTTACTTCTTTTACTTGTTTATAATGCAGATGCTTTTACATGATCTCCTTTTGTTCTTCTTTTTATCTTCACAAGTGTGCCTTGAGCATTTGATTTCAAGTGGATTTGGCACTTAACAAATCTAATGTATTGTTATCATTATTACATATTTACTGTTCATTAGATATGAAGACGTGCTCATACTACTCTTATGGCAGTTTAAACCATGGTCTACAATAAACCTCTTTCATAGATTCTGACCTTCAGGTTTTTAATACCTGGGGTCCGACTTTTTCACCCAGAAAAAAATCAGGTCACAATCAGGTGAGTAAAAAAAAAAAAAATATATATATAAAAAAAAAAGGGGAAACCAATTTAAATTGGGTAATTATCAGGCCAGCACATACCTCAAGCCACGACTTCCCCAGGTAGTTGCCGTCCGTGTGCGCCACGGTGATCAGCGTCTTGATCGTCTCGATGTTCTTGGTCTTCATCTCAACGATGGACGAGTTGGTGGTGAGGAGGGTGAACCTGGAGAGGGCCTGGACGTAGGCGTTGCGCTCCATCTCCATGTGGAAGATGCAGGAGATGCGGATGGCGCAGCAGATCCCGTTGAGGCAGTTGTTGGCGATCTCGGGGTCGTCGCAGTCCTGGAGACCCACGCTGAAGGCAGCCAGGAAGGGCGTCCATGCCTCCTGCAACATTTTAAGGATGGATTCAAAGAGTTGAATTATCAAGTGCACATTCCAAACCTCAGTATTTTAAACCATGCTTTCTCTATTTCCCCTTTCTCCACTGAACCAATCCATCTGGGAAGTGTTTCACAAAGACTAAGATTGACTATAGTTGGACTTTACTATGGCAGGCCATTAATGCCACTGTTTGCTCTCACCATTTACTGGCATTGGTCTTTCAATGGACGTACAAACCGTGGCCACTAATCTACAGAATTTACGTTTTTTGATAGTTCATTATTGAAGGAAAATATATTATCTAAAGATCATAATTGAGAGACACCAATGGTGAGAGCAACTAATGGCATGAATTGCCTACCATAGTTAAGTCCAACCTAAAGTCAACTTTAGTCTTTGTGAAACAACCTCCTGGGTCTCACTTTCTCTACTGCACTCAATCATCTCTTCAAAAAGGATTCCACATACTATATTCGTTCATGACCAAAGATATAAAAGACTGATTATTGACTACCTCCTGTTCTCAGCATACTGTTTGTGACTTTGCTCTTGACAGATGTTCAGTCACACAGTTAATGTCCTTTCAAAAGGAAATTGCTTTAAGGAAACACAAAATGAGACTGCAAATGTCCATCAAATCATCCATACATCCATCGCTCTTACCTTAAACATCGGTCTGACAAGTGAAACTTGACGGCACATGGCTCACACTCTCCATTAAACTCTTCTCTGTGGAGGAGATTACATCCATCTATCCATCCAATTTCATTCATCTACCCATCTATCCATCCATCTATCCATTCATCTTTCTATCCCTCCATCCATCCATCCATCAATCGTTCTTACCTTAAACATTGGTCTGACATGCTCTAAATGTGTAGCACAAGTGAAACTTGACGGCACATGGCTCACACTCTCCATTAAACTCTTCTCTGTGGAGGAGATTGCATACATACATCCATCCATCCATCCATCCATTCATCTTTCTATCCCTCCATCCATCTATCAATCGTTCTTACCTTAAACATTGGTCTGACATGCTCTAAATGTGTAGCACAAGTGAAACTTGACGGCACATGGCTGACACTCTCCATCAAACTCTTTGCTGTGGAGGAGATTGCATCCATCTCAATGTTGTAAAACAGTTTCCTCTGCTTCTCGCTTGTCACCGCTACAATCAGATCAAAACAAAAGAAAGAACTTATGACATACAAATGGACATGTATGCGTTTAACAGCGATTTAATGAATTCTTTGAAAGGTTGCTACATGTATCTGCAAATACAATTTCTCTAAATATGGCCAATGTTGAAAGGTGGCAAAAATATCCCATTTTACACCTGGGTGGAGAGTGGCAAATGTAGATCAGCGCCTTGCCAAAGGACATTAGTGCCGCGGCGGGACTTGAACCGTGGACCTTGTGATCCACAGTCCGGTGACATATCCACTCGACCACGACACCTCTAGTTATGATTATCACCATCTAACTGGACGACTCACCTGCTTGGTTTGGCTTGCTGCTTGGGGTCTGTTTCATCTTGATCTCATTACCAGCAATCTCATCATAAACATCTGACAGGTAATCTGTCGGTAGATCCTTACTGTCGTTTATACCACGGTTCATCCTGATGTATTCCTCTTTAGACATCTTCTTTTTCACCTGGATAATAGCAAGACATAAACAACAGCTCTATTAATATAAAGCTCCACTGCACTACTTATAGCTACCTGTGCCCTCTACATAGCAAACAATGCCTAATCGGTGACCATTGGTCCCTCATGGTCCCCTTTTTCTTATGTTAATTGAGAGCTGATTTGATGAGATAACCACCTGTCAGTGATCATGCAGGGAGGTCTAATCTCTCCTGGCCAAACCAGTGCAGGTAGGCTTAAGATAACAGCTCTAATACAAGTTACAGTGATCTTATCATAGATATCTGAGGGGCACTCAGTTGGTAGATCCCTACTGTCGTTAATACCACGATAATCTGATGTACTCCTCTTTAGACATCTTCTTCTTAATAATAATAATAATATAGGATATTTATATAGCACACATATCCACCATGCATAGTGCTCATGGCGCTCAACTATTACCCCGGCTCTGCTAGGCAGCCGATTTTGGCGCTCACAGCATTCAAGGAATTCCTTCTTACCGGTACCCATTTAACACCTCGGTGGAGAGTGGCAAATGTAGATTAATATCTTGCCAATGGACATTCGTGCTGTGGCGGCACTTGAATCGCGGACCCTGTGATCCACAGTCCAATGACTTATCCACTAGACCACTACACCTCACCTTCTTCACCTGTTTATCATTAGCATAGAAACCAAGATACAAAGTAAATATTCATCATCTTCATTCTTTAATGGCCGTTTTCCCACACTGTAAGAAAGTTATGTATCTGTTTTACGAAACTGTCAGAAGTAAGAGTTTGCCCAAATCTCATTGAATCGCAAGTTAGTTTTAATACATGCATTTCAGTGGGATGTCAACAAATTTGTACAATAACTTAATGCTTCACATATACATGTATGTATAAGGGTGATTTGAGAGGAACAAAATGAAAATGTCATTTATTATGTAGAATGTAAAACTCAAGTTGTAACTTCCTTCTTCTTATCTTCTCTTTCTTCCTGTAACTGTCTTTACGTCATATTATCTTTCCTCTGTCCTCTTTTGTTGAGAATGTATGTACGATGTATGTACTATGTATTTATTTGGGGATCATTCTCATCAAGCCAATTTTGGCTTTCATGATTCCCCACTTCCTTTTATCTTATGTTGATAATGAACAAACATGCATATACTTTTGATGTTTTTTAAAAGAGAGTGAAATAAATGAAATGAAATAACGGTTTAGTGAAGCGATGCCCTTGTAATTTATTTTTAGGGCTCTAAATAAATGGTTATTGAGTCAAACCTCAATATGTCCATTGCGAAAAAGGGACAGTTCAGTTCAGTTTATTAATTCCTCTCAAGCATAAAAACAATATTATAATATATACAAAAATGGCAAATATACATAGTAAAAGAAAAAACGGAAACTACAAAAAGTTTACAGAAACTTGTATGGAGTAGTTCCCAGTAAAGGGAAAAAGTATATGGTATAAAACAATAATAAAATACAAAATAATGCAGATTAATCAGTAACACACTACACCAACAAACACCAGCAATCATACAGGGAGGGTGGGTGATAGTAATTGTAAATTTAATGAAGAAAACAAAATCACTCTTACTTGTGCACTGTGAAGATCTGTAGTGAGGAGGATGATAGAATAGGCCAGCACGTAGGCAGCATCAGCGCTGGCAAAGACCCTCTGCGTCGGGTTGTATTCAAAGTATCGTGAAGCAAACTTCTCCATCATACGATCGATCTTCTGTGCCTCCCCGGGCAGACGGAAACCTGCTAGAAACATGCGTAGCGCACCCACGAAATCAACCCCACTGAAGTCGAATTCGTCCACGTATGCGTACATGCATTCTTTATTAAACCTGGACGAGATAAAACAATTTATCAGAGTGTATAACAAACGTACATGATAATGGATTTTAAAAAATACATACATGTACAAGCAACATTGACAATGAAGGGGCACATTAGTACATGTTGAAATAAACCAAACCTTTAAAGGCATCGTTTAACAATGTTAAATCTGAGAGACATGGCCTTACATGTTATCAGTGTCTGTGATATGATGTTATATTGAAACCCTAAAAAAATTGCACTTCAAAATGATCATGAATTGCCTCAAAAAAGTAAAAATCTTTGAGTGACTGGTTTTACCATACTAATTTCTCCCAATAAACTGTAGTGTTACACTATTAAACCGGTATTTAAAATTTTGATATCCAATCATAAATGTCTTGATAATCAGACAGGCGATCGGCTTGTAAAATTCATGGGGTTCCTGACTGACCAAAAGGTGTGATTATGATTGCAGCATGAGCTTAAACCAGGATTTGTTTAAAATCTGTGACAAAAATACCTGATCCCCTTTAAAAATGCCTCCTATGTGTAAAGTATTTGTATTTTTGTGTATACTTACATATCTCTCTCGCCCATGAACTCTCCAATCATCGTCTGTATAAGGAAATAGAAAAATAATAGTTACTGGTAATAAAACAATAGGTACATCATACATATGCATGTACAAAAAGAAAAGGTACTTTTAAGAAAAATAAACATTAGGTACATGTATTTTTAGGAAAATACAAGCCTTTACACCCTGGGCAAAATTTAACAGTTCTACATGAATAAGCATAACAATTGCATGCATACAACATGACGTACCCCGTATATCACAACAATTTGTACGTCATTTTGAGAATATACTGTGTAAATCTATAGTGCCTAAGAACCAGTCAGAGAAGTAGTGAAAGAGGATACGTCTTTTCAAGCTATGTTTTGATTCCAGAGATGTAAACTTGACTCATTCTTACAAAGAGATTCAACACATTTCAGACAGACCAAACTTCACAGCATGCAATAATTCCCTTTGCTCCTATCCCTTAATTAATAATTATAGGCATTTCTATAGCGCCGTCTATCTTAAAATTCTATTCCGAGGTGCATTAATTATTACCTCGGCTTTAGCGTAGCTGCCATTACAGCGCTCCAGCATTTCAAGGAATTGATTCCTGCCAGGTACCCATTTACCTCACCTGGGTCAAGTGTGGCAAATGAAGATTAATGCCTTACAGAACATAAGTTTTCTCTCTAACCTTTTCTAATCTCTCATCTTTATGGAAGAACCTAGCGATGTCTTCGGGCCTCTTCCCCAGTAAACCATGCTCCTGTAGATAATGGATGCCTTTGCCGGGTTTCTTCTTGTTGAAGCTGCAAGCGAAGAAAACAAAACAAAAAATGAACTAATAAAAGTAAAGCGGGACTGCACTACTAGTAGCTACTTGCGCCTTCTATAAAGCAAACAATGCCTCAGCGGTACCCGGTGGTCCCCCATGACTCCCCATTTCTTATGTTAATTGAGAGATGATTTGATGAGATAACCTCCTGTCAGTGACCACGCTGGGAGATGTAATCCCTCCTGGCCAAACTAGTGCAGACAGGCTTTAAGCAAACAATAATTGTATCTTTTCCTTAATTTCTTGTTGCATTGCTTCTTTAGAATCTGCAAAGTGGAACTTAGCAGCACTGCTAGGTGTGGAGCAGATGAAGAGTGACTCATTGAGGTGTCGTGGTCGAGTGGTTATGTCGCCGGACTGTCGATCACAAGGTCCGTGATTCGAGTCTCACCATCTGAAACATACCTCTACAATTCTTTATAGATATTTCTGAGATATAGTACTTCACTTGAGTTCTTCAAAAAACATCTGAAACATACATCTATTTAATTTGTCCTTTGAGACAGCACCTTGTATCCTCTGTATAGGACGCTATTTAAATTCAGTTGTTATCATTATCATTATAAAGCAACTGCAGAACTTTAAGCCAATGCACAATCAACAGGGGTCTTATGGCTTTATGTCCTATCCAAGGGACCTACATGGTTATTTCATGCCTTTCCCAAACTTACGTTTTCAACGCCATTTTCTGTGATTTCCTCCTGTTGCATGAGTTTCTCAAAATGCTAAGGAGACTAATGGCTACATCAGGGCCCCGTCTTATAAAGAGTTGATATCAATCGCAACTTATTTGCGATTGATATCAATGTACATAAGAGATAGGAGACTGCAAATTTGCGATTGATCGGAGGACGATAAGATAAGACAGCCTTTTCTCCGGAACAAATATCCTGTACCATTGGACATGAGAACTACAACATCCTTAGAAAGTCTCAAATCCAAGTTGAAATCTTCTCTTACATGTATTTTAGCAAAGCTTGACATGAGGATATGGTACTCTATTGGACTCTTGTTCCACCTCTTGTTTTTCAGAATAAAAGTTCTAGGTAGACAACACCATATTAACATAATTTTCTGAGGGACTAAGTAGCACCTTCCACAATTTACATTTCAATTCCCTGTTCCATGATTTCCTTCTGCTGTTTGATCGTCTCAAACTGCTCAGGACTGTCAGAGGGCAGGGTCTGACTTGAGTTGAGGTTGACGGCACCAAGCGAGCCAGACGGAGTGGAGACGAGAGAGTTCTGGCTACCGGAGCTGGTCATGGTGCCCTTGCCGCTGTCCGCATCGGTCTGGTCCATTCCAACCGCTTTCTCTTGACCTGCAAGTACAGAGCAGGGGGGTGTTTCACAAAACTTGTCATCAGTGACAAATGACAGTTTGTGTTATAAGCTACTGAAATCCTTGCTTCTGATTGGTTATCAGCAGATTTGTCACTGATTTTTGTAATTTGTCATTGACAAAAGGCTTTGTGAAACGTCTCCCAGGAATATAGAGTGTTGAGAGCCAGAAGGCTGGTGAAGAGATGGTTGAATTTCAGTACTGGTGGAAAAAAATTATGAGCTTTATCACTCTTTATATTTCTTGTGGAAGTACAAATCATAGTAGAAATGTCAAATTAGAGTAAAGGAGTGGTCTTCAAATGCCCTCATATTCGAGATATGAATAGAAAAAGCTTAGAACTTTGGACCAAATTTTCATGTCACGTTTATATAAAGTCCCATTCATACATTTTTGCCAGCATCTAGGCTGAGTCAATACATGTATATAAATATTTTGATGATTAAATTACTGCAAGATTTGGTCTACCTAGGTCAGCTTTGAGATTCAGACTAATGTTGCAGAGAGCTGTTCAGGGATTAGGATTAATCAATTAGCAGACTTTGCTCACCTAGATTAGCTTGCAGATTAGGATTAACATAGAGGTCCTTGCTCCACTCCACCATACACTTGAGGATGGATACAAGACAATCTAATCCCTTCACTCTCATCCTCTTCTCCTGCTGGGGCGTGGCGCCAAGCTCGATGGCGTGACGACCCTGGGCAATCTTGGACAGGTCGTTGACCAGCCGCTCAAAGATGTTGGCGCTAGAAAGGTCACAGTCGTAGTTGAGGTATATGTCGACAACACACTGGGCATCTGACGAGGGAAGGAACGATACAGATGTGGTGATTGATTTTGAAAGTGTAAAACCAATATGCTTCAAACTAGCATGTATTAATGAATTTTAGACTAATATTGATTTCCAGAATAAGTTTGATAACTGAAATGCTAAGAAAGTAGGGTCATTGCCTTTCAAATTGATCACTGCACCGGGAATTGAGCCCGTCTTGTAGAGATTTACGATTGATCCAAATCAATCGTAAGTCCTCCAATCAATCGTGAGTTTGCAGTCTCCTATCTCTTATGTACATTGATATCAATCGCAAATAAGTTGCGATGAATATCAACTCTTTATAAGACGGGGCCCTGGTACGACATTTATGTTCTCAGCAAGGCATCCATTATAAAATGCTTCTCTACACCAGAGCCCTGTCTTACAGAGAATTGATATTAATCGCAACTCATTTGTGATTGATATCAATCGCAACTATGTACATAAGAGATAAGAGAGTGCAAACTCGTGATTGATTAGAGGACTTGCGATTGATTTGGATCAATCGCAACTCTTAAGCCCTGGTGTTAAATGGGTTCCACGTAGAATGGAAACCTCACTGTGGGTGGATTGACATGCGGAATTCTCCTGAGTGGGGGTTAAGTGTATATTACAAAGGATCATAACATAATCCAATAACCTGCATATAATACAGGTATCAAGTGCTTTGAAGGGTTAAACTCATTTTAACTTTGAAAGCACTGGATCTGTACAGGGTGATGTTTCACAAGACTAAGATCGACTAAGTTGGACACTATGACAGGCCATTCGTGCCAATGGTTGCTCTCACTATTGGTCTCTCAATCATGATCTTTAGATAATATTTTTTCCTTCAATAATGAACTATCAAAAAAGGGAAATTCTGTAGATTTGTGACCACTATTTGTACATCCCTTGAGAAACCAATGCCAGGAATGGTTAGAGGAACTAGTGGCATGAACGGCCTGCCATAGGAAAGTCCAATTTAAAGTTGATCTTAGTCTTTGTGAAACACTTATAACTACTAAGGCAACAACTAACCTGCACAAATCCTCGTAAGTGCTTGAACCACCATCCACTTCTGCTCAAAGCTGCTGGTTGGAGTCTCCAGAATATTCAGGAAGATTTCCTTGAAAAATACCTGATAAACACCAAAGAGAAGAACGTTAACAAAGAGTTCTTGTACATGTAAAACGGATAGAGTACTGTAGAACCATATTCAACTTAAAGATTTTGAAGAAAAACAGAAAAGAAGCCACTGTAAATATGTCATTTCTAGACGGAACTTAAAACACATATTGCTTCTCTGAAGGAGACAATATATTAAAGGGAGTGAGTCGTCAGCTTCCATGAGCAGAAGGCTATATTTCGCTGACACCAGACTTGGTGGAAAAAAAAAAAATCATAAACTTGTGTACAGGTCTGCACACAGCGAACCCATGGGCCAAACAAGAAATACCCCCCCCCCCCCCCCCGTCTCTCTGAGAGTCTTCAGGTGAGGGAAAAGTGAGATAATGGCTTTACCATGTGGGGGAAAGGGTGGAAAACGCAGTACATTACATAGGGCCTGTCGGTCATAAAACTGAAGGCTAATTCTGGTGATTGACAGCACCTCTTATTGGGTAAACACCTAAACGGTGTTGAATTCCCCATGAGAGCTAACTACTATGTGTCTTTAACTATTATAGAGAGTTGGCCTTCACAGAGAGGGAGGTCATCAGGACAGGTTTGAATGGAAATAGAAGTCATACCTCAATTTGCATCTTTAGATGTGTCTTGAAGAGGCTGAGAAGGGTCAAGAAGATGGCCAGGGAGCACTCAAAGACCTCTGGAACTGATGATACTCCGTTCTTGGACAGGGCCACACACAGGTATTGCTTGATGGCTGTGATGAACATCTCGTTGGTCCTGAAGACAGGTCCGGCATTCTGCAGGACGGACAGGAGCAGCTGCAGGGACAGTATCTTAGACCGAAGCTCATGGGACCTAGGAGGAATAAATGTTTAAAAAGGGAGTGAGATCTTTAGTGTAGGTACTGTGTGAGGGCTGTGATGAACATCTTGTTGGTCCTGAAGACAGTTCTGGCATTCTGCAAGACGGACAGGAGCAGCTGCAGGGACAGGATCTTGGACCGAAGCTCATGGGACCTAGGAGGAAGAAATGTTTAAAAAGGGAGTGAGATCTTTTGTTCCTGAAGACAGGTCCGGCATTCTGCAGGACGGACAGAGCAGCTGCAGGGACAGGATCTTGGACCGAAGCTCGTGTGACCTAAGAGGAATAAATGTTTAAAAAGGGAGTGAGATCTTTTGTACAGGTATCGAGCAATAAACATCTCACTGGTCCTGAAGACAGGTCCGGCATTCTGCAGGACGGAAAGGAGCAGCTGCAGGGACAAGATCTTGTACCGAAGCTCATGGGTAATCCAGGTGTAAAAAGGTATGGGATAAGCCAGAGCGCTCCAGATTTAACCGCCAGATATGACCAGGGTAATAACGTAAGAGCGCCATGAACGTCAGGATGGGACGACCATGTGCACTATATAAGAAGCAACCATTAGGCCTAAAAATAAAAGATGTTGTATTGCCCTTTAGGTGCCAAAACATGGTTCGGTCGGTATTTCTCAGTTCTGAATGCTTTACTACATTTTTTTCTTCTAAAAAACGGTAAAAAAAAAAAAAAGTTAAAAAGCTGACCGCAGATTTAAAGATCTTTGGGTCGGACGCAAAGGGAAATACAACATCTTTTTTTTTAGGCCTTATCATTAGACCAGCAACTTACTTAGGGTCTGGATGCCCATCTGGTAGGGGCTTCATGGAGAGCTTGCATAGCGACCTGAAGACCAAGAAGGCATCCTTCTGGAGGATGTGGGAGAACGGCTCGTTGTCAAGATCGTCATCACCGATGGGAGGGATAGTGGGTGTGGAGGCGGTGCTGGGCGACTTCAGCGAGCCAATAGAGGGCGCCGCAGACAGGCTTGTGCTTGTGATGGAGTCCGGTGTCTTGACCGCATCTTCTGCACCTACGTAAGGATACAGTACATGACATTAAAAATAGATTTTTTTTCTTTTTTTACATATAATATAATAATAGTTCGTCCTTATATAGTGCATTTCAGGACCGCAGGACCTCTCAATGCGCTTTACCGATGTATATTATTACCCCGTTCATGCAGCCAATCTTGGTGAAAGGGAGTTGTAGCAAAATGTCACAAGAAATTATCATGCAAGGTCAAATCAGGGCCCTGATTTATAAAACTTGTCATCGATGAAAAGTTTAACAATATATCAACCTACAGAATTGACAGTCATGCAAACAAAAGAACCTCATTTCAATATCTCATGGTAAAGTTCATTAAAGGTCATCTGCACTAGCCTGGGGGATTAGACCTTCCTGGTGGTCACCGCCAGGTGGTTATCTAATCAAATCAGCTCTCAATTAATATAAGAAAAAAGGAATCATGGGGACCAACAGGCATTTGCTATATAGAGGGCACAAGTAGCTACAAGTAGTACAGTCCTGCTTTAAATCATATATACAAACTTACTCTCGAGATCGACAGATTTTAAGAGGTCATCCATGATCTCCTTAACAATGCTCTCAACATCTTCTCCATTCTCTGCGGTGGCTGGACTTTCTTCTGTCTTCTTTGAACTGGTGGGTCCATCTGAAGAAGAAAGAATCATAGTCGTTACTAATAAGATTCCGCTTTTATATAGCGCTGAATACATTGACGATGTCTCTAAGCGCTTTGCAGATATATAGTTAACCTTGGCCCCATCTTACAAAGAGTTACAATTGATCCAAATCAATCGCAAGTCCTCCAATCAATCCCAAGTTTGCAGTCTCCTTTCTCTTATGGACATAGTTGCGATTGATGTCAATCGCAAATAAGATGCGATCGATATCAACTCGGGTTCAGGGTTGCCCGCACGCAATGTATGCCCCACTCTCTGGGGAGCATCCCAACCAGGCTTCATAAAATGAAGTGCAAGTTATAATTTGCTATAAAAAGAAATCTAAAGGTCACCTGTGGTGTCTTCTGCATCTACTTCCAGGTCAAGTCCCTCTGGTGTCCCATTGGTCAGTTTCTCTGTCTCTGTCTCCTTTGCACCGTCGCCCGATCCACCTTTCTCTTCTTCTGGAAAGTCATGACAAATCACACAAATAATAATAATAATCTGAATTTATATAGCGCTTAATACGATAACATTGGTAATCGCTTTACAGATATTATTACCTGGTCATCAGATTCATTCACTCACAATCTCCACTCCCTGGGAAGTATTTCTACCATGTGATAATTGGGAAGGCATATGGCAATTACAAACATAAAGCTTTTGTCTTCCCACTCGGTCCCCATTTCTCTCCTGGTTATAGAGTGGCAAACGTAGATTATTGCCTTGCCAAAGGACATTAGTGCCGTGTCAGGGATCGAACCCACGACCTTTGCATTCAAGTCAAGTGCTTAAACCACTTATTTTAAAAGATAAAACAAAAAAAATTGCTTAAACCACTTGACTACGACACCTCTAATAGAAACGTTAACACTGATACTTGATGAAACTAGGGGACTTATTGAATTTGAAGAGTGATGAAGACACGCTAAAGTTCATGGCACAACAGTCATAAATCCCAACATTGACATTTGCAATATTTCTTGCTGCAAAAAATATGGTTAGAAAAAAATCTGTGATAGTTTTATGATGCAAGAGCTACTGGTTACACAATAATTGGATTTTTTGTAGATTGTAAAAAAAAAATGACTTTAATGGAATTGTGTGTGTATTAGAACAAGAAATGGTGGTGCTTTAATCGAAAGAATTTGATTTTGTTAATAATACCTGTAACAGAGATGCCAACTTTTGGAAATCAGAAATAGGGAGGATTTGTAATCGACACCAATTAATGTGCGCGTAGCGCACATCTCGAGCGCGTAGCGCCGACACATGCGGCCGGGGTCCAGGGCCCGCCTTAGGGCCCTGGAAGCTCTGGGGTTCTAGATGCTCTCTGGTGCAATCTGAGCCTTATTTTGGAGCATTTTACATGTGTATTTAGTTAAATAATTCCCCCTTTTTTTTAAAATAACATAAAAATTGTACAAAATGCATGATGAATTCCTTTCAGACTTCCGATTACACAGGTACTTGATACTGTATTCGGTCTTATACTTCCGAGACCATTTCTTGGTCTTATTTTGCTGATCTTCCGCCATTTGGATTCTGTGGCAATATCCACGCATTGGTTACGGCGATCCATATGCTGAAACAATCTTTCGCTACTTTTAATTTGTCTTTTAACATAGTGGAATTACTACATGCTTAAGTTAGCAGATGATATTTCTCATTCAATTCACAGATATATATATACTGATAAGCACCCTCCAAAAAAATCATAATAAAAAATTTAAAAAATTAAAAAAAAAAAAAAAAAAAAAAAAAAAAAAAAAAAAAAAAAAAAAAAAAAAATCATTTTTTTTTTTTTTTAAATAAATCGGGAGGATAAGGATGATGATCGTAAGGTCGGGAGTTGGGGTGAATTATCGGGAGCCTCCCGATAAAATCGGGAGGGTTGGCATCTCTGCTGTAAATCTTGGGGCACTTTACGGATTGAAGTATTAATACATTTCATGCACACCTGGGCTTTCCCATAACATTTTGTGGTGTATTTTTAGAGGATGGAGTAAATACATCATTATTCTATTGATTTAAATAAAGAGCAAAACTAACCCAATATCATGTGTTTATTTCATTAATTTATTATTTTCATTTCAAAATTTTCTGAGCTTGCATACAAACCTTCTTTTAATGCTTCATCAGCTTTCAGCTTTGCCTCATATATCTATAGGGAAAAAAAGAACAAAAAAGATGAAGAAGCAGAAGAAGAGAAAATAATTCAGTGAGTGTGTGAAACAAAGAATAAATTAAATGTCAAGTTTTGTTTATACCATATTCTTTTTAAATTCTATGTTTGTAACTTTTATTGTTTATATTGTATTATTCTGGTTGTAAACCAACCCTACCAGCCTGTGCTGCTGGCCATTTCTTAAAGACCAAGAAGGCGGATGACTGAAGCCTGCGTTGTGTGTTAATGTGCCCCTTCCCTTGTTCATAGATGCAGGTTATGTCAAGTGGAAAACACTCCGTCCCTCGGATAGGACGTTAAATGGAGGCCCCGTGTACAGGAGAGTCACCACCCTGGCACGTTAAGAACCCATTGCACTATTCGTATAAGAGTAGGAGGAAACCCCGGTGTAATGGTCCACTTGCATACCCCAACCAGGCCGAGTATACGGCATCTGCAAGAATCTTCAGTATTGAAGGAGGCAGATTATCTTGAAGAAGAAGAAGAATAACAAATAAAATAAATAATTAAAAACAAAATGAAATAAAAAACGCTGAGGTACACTCACGGCCTGTTGCTCCATACGAGAGAAGATAACATTGAGCATCTGTGTGAGGGTTGCCTTGGCAGTGGTCTGATTTATCAGGTTCTTACTGGCAAGGTAGATGTTATAGCAGGTGCGTACAACCTGGAGAAGGGTGCCTTCGTGCACCTCACATGTCGGTGATGTGACGGCCGTGAGTAAGGCCTGGAAAGAGAGGGATTAAGGAATATAAGTTTCATGTTTGAAAGGTCTGGTGGACGAGACTCTTCCTGGCAAGGTAGATATTATATCCTGCATCAAATATTTATTGGTTTTTGTACTTTTTGATTGGTTGAGAGCTCGTCACATGACCAGAAATAATTCAACTATTTTAAGGTTGCTATGAAAAAGTACTATTTGGGAGTACTATTTGGGAGTTTACATTTTTAGGGGGATTCCCCTTGGGTGGTCGCTATAGACAGGTTTGACAGTAGTAAACATTTGTAAATTATATCACTTACCTTGATGATTTGAAGTTGGACCCCTTCATCTGTCTGGGTCCCTATGAAGCACCCACATATAGTCTCTACTATCCTATCGATCAGCTTCTTGCCTGGAGCAGTGCTGTCAGGCCCCTCCCCCGTCAGGTGACCATACGCTATCAGTTTCTATGGCAACAAGATAAGAGGAAAAGTTAAACATTGAGAGATAAGACAAGATCATTTTATCAAAATATCGCTATGAATATTAAAAGATGGTCTCTATTATCTTTTCAAACAGTTTCTTCCCCACAGTAACATCAACAGACCGAATGTGATCGGTTTCTATGGTAACATATGGTTTCATCTGTCCAGTATCTTATCGATCAGCTACCTCCCCACATTGATGCTGTCACGCTCCTCTCCAGTCAAGTGACTATATGCTACCTGTTTCTACGGTAACAAGATTTGAAGAATTTCAAACATTAAGAGACAAACAAGACTGTTTCATAAAAGTTCATTTTGTAATATTGCAAGATATTGTTTTGTTATTAACAAGATACTATTTTGTTAATAACATTCTCCTTAAAAGAAGTGCTGTCTCTCCTCCAATGATCTATCAGAACCTTTAGGCAATGAGATAAGTACAAATCCTCAGAAGCATAAGTGGTAAAGATAATTATAACCTTGTTTCTCACTGAATGCTTTACTTGTTTTGTTTTTAACTTCTTAATCGTTTGATTGAAATGTCATAGTTTTATAATGTTTTTATTACCCATTGACTGTTTATGCACATTGTTTTAATTGATGTTGGAATTTGGAAATAAATACTTTGAATTAAATTGAATCACATTTATATTCCCATTAGTACTTCATCATATTACAAATTGTGTCTTGTTTTGTTTACAAGAGCACACATTGGTTTTTCCAGAGCTCCCAAACAACTTTCCACAGCTATTGTATATCGCCCTTCATACAACTCACTCCCAGATCCTAATCGAATGATTGGTCATGCGCGGTCATGTGTGATTCATTTACTGAGCCTATTGCACTCGTTTTCATGAAAAGGAGTGCAATATTTTCCAGTACTATTGAACTCGTTTTCAGAGCGCAGTAGTGCGCGTAGAGGTTAGAGCGCTTAATACTGCGTGAGAATGAGCCTATTCTTGCGCAGCACTATGCGTAAATGGGTATAGAGGTAATTAGTGCGCTTGCTATATGTGTGCGCACATATGATGCCTGTTTTCATTCGTTCATTATACAACTTCGTGCAATAGATACACACAGCCTCAACTCGAGTGTGGATAGATTGTATAATGAACTCATGCGCATGCATCATTTTTATACTACTCCTGCATAACTCTTTCACTATATCAACAACACATGCTCTCTGTTTGGAGCTAGAATGGCATTAAAGGGAAAGTCCACCCCAAAAATAAGTTTGTTTCGATAGAGGCAGAATAATAAGAAAATCAGGTGAGTGAAAGTTTGGACAAATTCTGAATGAAAATAAGAAAGTTATGAATTATTGAAGTTGTGATCAATCAAATACAAATTGGCAACTCTGTGACGTATTATACGAGCTCTCCTTCATTTGCTTTGTGCATAATATTCCATAAAATCATGTTTTCTTCGTTATTGATGACGCCATGACGGAATATATATTTGTTCCTTGCAGGGGGAGTATAGAAACATATTTGCAATTATTATATTTAGGGTGCATGTATGGTTGAAATTTTTCTTGAGGGAAAATGAAAATTTTAGATTTTTTTAGTACTAAGCAAATGGAAGTTGAGCTCGCATTTTACGTCATAGAGTTGCCAATTTGTGTTTGATTGATCACAACTTAAAAAATCCTAACTTCCTTATTTTTAATCGGAATTTGCTCAAACTTTCACTGACTTGTTTCTCTCATTTTTCTACTCCTATTAAAACTAACTTAATTTCAGGGTGGACTTTCCCTTTAAGTCATATCATGTTACACAGAGTTAACGCCCTTCTGGCTGCTAACAGACAATGTACTTTCACTGAACTTCTCACTTTATAAGAGTTCAAGCAGAACCAAACATGTGCTTTATCTGCTGCTCACACACATTTCAAAATCATAAGGAACATTGTTAATTTGTATTTATAAGTAAAAATTACTCCATTTCCTGTTGTGCATTTATCACTAGGGCAACCTAACTTGATTTTGGAGAAATGAGCCAAAGGAAGACATGGCCTTTTGAACTTTAAACCTTTTTTGTGGTTCTCAATATTATGTGCCAAATGATGTGTTTTCCTACAATATACATGCCTTTTCAGACAGGAATTTATTTAAAAGGTTATTTGATACACTTTGTTCTTCAAATTAGGAACAGCTTTCTTTTTCTTTTAGTGCTACATTGTTATCGAACGTCACGTCTCTGATATACAATGTCAGATTAGAGGTACATGTATGTTGGAAAGTGAACAAATATGAAATATATCTATAGATGTACAGTGAATTTGAACATCTCAAGATGTTGCCAATTTAAAGATCTAAAAACTTATTTTTCATTTTTAAATTTCTTGGCAGGAATTTGAGGTTATTTGATACACTTTGTTCTTCAAATTAGGAACAGCTTTCTTTTTCTTTTAGTGCTACATTGTTATAGAATGTCATGTCTCTGATATATGATGTCACTATGTCAGATTAGAGCTACACTTGTATGTCGGGAAGTGAACAAAATGAATTATATAGATGTACAGTGAATTTGAACATCTCGACATGTTGCCAATTTAAAGAGTTTAAAGATCTAAATGTTTATTTTCCTTTTTGAAATTCCTGGCATTAAACTCAATATAGTCATACAACATGAATGGACACAGAGTGCGCAGAATTTTTTACTTTTTCTACTCATTCATCTTATTTATTTTTCTGGGCTTGGAAGTAATTTTAGCCAAACCACAAAATATGGGCTATGGTCTTAAAAGGGGAGTGTTTAATTTTAGGGGAAGAAAATATAATTTCCACAATGACATCTACAAGTACCTGTTGCAGCAGGCAATGTACACTACACGTAGCTTATACAAAAATATGTCTTCATTACTTCTGTTGAGAAAGGGCTAATCTGTTTAGACCTTGACTTCAGAATCCAGGGGACATGCAGTAAAGACCACTTGAGGTGTCAGGTTTCCATAGCAACAGCTTTCTTTTCTTTCTAATAGAAACCTGTACTAATTTAACCTGTTACACAAAGAGCACCTGCTTATGAAGACTATATTTCTGGTCTCCCTTTTTGTGGTCTTTGTACACAGGTTTCACTGTATTTATACCATCCATTAATTCTCACTGTCAACTCTTGGGTCCTTGCTCCTCATATCATTAAAGGGATTGGGTATCTTTGCCTCCAATTCTAAACAAAATCCTGGATTTAGCTCATGCTGCAATCATAATTATAAACCTTTAGGTCAGTCGTGAATCCCATGACTTCTACAGGCCAGCCGCCTGTCTGATTATCAAGATATTTGTGATTGGAATTAGAAATGTTATATGGGTTTGAACAGTTTGTTATAGCACTACAGTTTACTGGGAAAAATGAGTACCGGTATGGTAAAACCGGTCACTTAATTTTTAAAAACTTTTTTGAATTATTTCATGATATTTTGAAGCGCAAGTTTTTTAGGGCTTCAATATTACACCGTATCACAGACACTGATAACATGAAGGGCCGTGCATCTCAGATTTGTAAAACTACTGGAAACATTGTTAAACAATGCCTTTAAGCATACATCCACTTCCACTGGAGAGTGGCGGGAGTGCGATCATAACGAGCTGGAACTCACCTGCAGACAATCGAGGGCAGTGTTCACAATGCGAGCTGATTTTGATTGACAGGCGAGCTCGAACGGTAAGAAGTGTCTGTCCGCTGCGATGGAATTGATGTTGCTCTTTGGGAGAGGGAGGGCAGACGAGGATGCCTTCACCGGAGAAGATTCAGCACTTCAAAAAAAAAAAAGTAAAATAAAAATGCTTGTTATTTCTTTCATAGTCCTCTATTCAATTAAAAAATGATGAATGATCTACCAACCAAATTCATCAAGACATAAAAAGTATACTATCAAGTATTTATATAACACAACAAACAATGTTTTAATTCCTTCCGTGGCATGGGAGGTACATATAAATATAGCCAAATATTGGACCAATGAACAATGTGATTGGACAACCAAAGTTTCATTTCATCACAAAACTTCTTATCAAGATACAGAAATATAGAGCTACATAATGTACCTCTGCAATGATGTGTAATCAATAAACTACCGGTATGCATTACCTTATGTTTTTTTTTTTTAATGGGTTATCAACAGATAGAATGGAAAAAGAGAGAGAGAGAGAGAGAGAGAGAGAGAGAGAAAGAAAGGGGCAAAAATAAAGAGGCTTACAGAGAGAAAGAGACAGACAAAGACAAACAGAAGGGAAAGAGGGGGAGAGGGGGGAGAGAGAGAGAGAGAGAGAAAAGAAAAATGTGAGGTACACTGTAAATATGGCAAGTAGGGAAATATGGTTTAAACAAGAAATCTGGGACAGATTTGAGAAGATGCTGGTACTCTAAGTGTGAAGTTCAATCTGTGATTCTGTGTACATCACTACATGCACATTCAATCTGTAATGCTGTGTAAAAGAAAACAAAATCAATATCTCTTTTAGAATGATCTAAACCTGGCAATGTGTGCATTTTATTTTAAAAATCTGAACTCAAGATTTCCCAGAGCCAAGCCAAACTGCTTTAACCTTTCATGTTTGTTGTTCACGCATCTTATTACCTGTGATATAGATTATTAAGATACATGTTCAAGCACAAATTACCTCTCAAAAAGTAGGAAATGTCTATGTCTATAAATAAATGCCAACCTACAATTTCATTTTAATATTCTTATGTAAACACAATAGACATGTTTGTTTATTAATGTATTTCAATTGATGCATGCTTTGGGTTATCTGTTTGATTCACCTGCAATGCAAAATGACATCTCTATGGTTGGATTTCAATTTGAATACATTAGCTGTTGTTAGGTCAGGCAAACCTCTGACAAGCTTTTTTCCAGTCATCATGAGACACTTTCGTTCAATAAGTATGCTTAAACTTAGTCAACAGGTCTCATCATTATAGGAAATGCACATTTACATTCGTTATTATTCACTTCATAGCAACTTTTGATAGATTATTTGTCTTGAAAAAAAGCTAAATGATTTACTAAAAAATAACACTGCAAATAAATATCAAATATGATAAACATGGCAGAATACAATGTTTGTAAATTTTCCCTTAATCATCAATTTCATAACAATTTGTTTACTCTTTCTTTGTCAAATATGGTAATCAGTAACCACATTCACATATTCCTACATGTATTTGAGCAGAACTTCACTTCTAAAGACTGCTACATGTATCACAAGGTTTGAAATGTTGAGGTTTGAAATCCGAATTTGAAACAGACTTTTAACCAAATTCAATGTATACAGGATGTGTAATTTGTATGTAATGTACATGGACATGTATGTAATGTACACTACACACAACAGTGAACAGTGCACACATATATATTGCTATGTTTATTTTATCATTCAGGTGTGACTATTATCATTCCCTTTAACATTACATTAGCATATTACATGTAGTTTATCTTATTGATCAGGTCTGTCAAGCTTTTGATTGTACATTAAATAGAACATCTTTGACTCCCCTTATTATTATTTTATCATTCACCTGTGACCACTTTTATCATTCGTTTTATTGTAACAGTAGTAAGCCTATAGTTTATCTGTTTTGTTCGGGTATGTCCGTCTTTCGAATGTAGTAAATTCAGACTATTTGACTCACCTTCCACTCTGTAACTCAGCTTTGATTTCACCTAAAGAGATGAGAAGAGAAAAAATAGAAATATAAGTATATCAGGCGCTGAACTGGAAACTTAATGTAGCGTATTTTCCACAAGGGAGATGAATGTACCCTCCCCTCCTCCTTGACTTTTCAATTATTCAGACATATGGCTTTAACATGTGTGCCCAACACCAACCGTGATGTGACAATTTCCGAGAGGGCAAAATCATTTTAATGATATCAATACAATTATAAAAATGATTATAATAATTATAGCAAGCGATTTCTCACAGGAACCAAACAAATGAAATTAACACTGTAACAAATACCGGTAAAGGATATCCTCTAAGTCTAAAGAACTGCGGTCACAATCGAAAAAGACTTGCATAAAATTAACCTACGCACAAACATTTATACATGTTTGGCAATTTCAATAGCTGTGTGTGTCTCCGATTGAAATGAGTGAATACGACAGTGACATAAATATTTTATCATGACATGATTTCAATCTCTAGAAGCAATACAACATTGGTATTGACTATTGAATTTGTGACATTTTCTTCACATTTGTTGTTGTTGTTTTAGTTTAAAGGCGTTTGTCATTCAGAAGTGAATATTTACGCCTCTTCTCTTAAAATTAGATTTACTTTTTTTGATATAGATTTGGATAAATTGGATTTTTAAAAGCTAAAATTTTGTTTAATGTTGAAGAATTCAGTGGCTGGCGATAATTAATTTCTAATTGATTTCTTGATAGTCTTTGCTCCATGTGTTTCTAGTTGTACTTATTCCTACTGTACGTTTACACAGACATGCAAATCACAAAGTGTCACTCATTTTGGCACTCCAAAATAATACCCAATTTGCAAAACCAGGAGGTTAATAATTTTTTTGGTAAAAAAAAATTGGGCATGTGGCAGACAGCTGGTTTGAAATTAAACGAGAGCTTGGCTTACAAATACAGCACATCATTTTATTTGTATCTCAATGTAAAAATGTACAATACAATGAAAAACTTAAGTGTTAGTGTCGAGACCTACATATACATACACGTAGGGTTATTACAGTATTGCTCTTGAAATAAAGTAGACACTCTCACACTGTGTCACGCGTGACTGCATGTATTATTCCATAGACTTTTGTGTGACTTTGTGTTAATGTGTCTACTTTATTTCAAGCAATACTGTAGGGTATCGGTTTACCCCATGATTAAGTTTCAGATTAAAAAGATTGAAGGCAAGGAAGATACAGACAATGAAAAACATGTTGGCCTATCTTATTTTGGTCACAATATTCTTGGAATTTAGAAGAAAAATAATATTCTTTTGGGTGGAAAGATAGAAAAAGAAGAAAAAAAAGTAAGGCACAAAATGTAACTTTAGCAATATTTGCCTAACAGTAATCAGGATTCATACATGTACATCTCAACAACACAAGCACAAGTTCATGACCTCTTCAGAATACACACTATGCAATACATGACCCCCCCCCCCCAGCTTCTTTTTTTACTGATTTAGGTGAAAACTAGCTCTCTTCAACAGGCAGTAAGAGTAAGTTTCTTTCTTTTCTGTTGTGTTTTGTTGAATTATTTAAAACTAGATCTCAAGTTCTTGAAGCGAGTCTAATGTTGATTTAATATTAATAAATGATAAAAATAATAATTAAGCGGCACGTTTCACTTGGTCACCTCTGAGTTCTCCGTCTTTGCCTACAAACTGTCTCAGGCGACCCCGGTTTCAAAGCCGAGTCTTTTGGATGGTGAGGTTAAAGGTCCCAAGACATATTAAAATAATCATATCTCATTGATACAAGCCTATACAAACCCGATAACACACACCTTCCATTCAGTACATGTATGTTGTGGTTTATTGTTTGCATTAATCACATACAATGTTGACACTGCATGCCACATACAGATTTCCATATGGAGACACATTGTACATGTACATACATGTACTAACACGACAGGGTCTGTTCGCTATTTATATAGGACCGCTATTCATTTAGTCACACGTTATGGACAGCGGTCCTTATGAATAGTGGTCCTTATGAATGGCGGTCCTTATGAATAGCGAGTTAAATTGGCTATGGTTTGCCCGCTATTCATAAAGGATCGCTGTTTATTTTGTTACGCGTTTTGGATAGCAGTCCTTATGAATCGCGAGTTAAATTGGCTATGGTTTGCTCGCTATTTATAAGGGCTGCTATTCATAAAGGATCGCTATTCATTTAGTCATGCATTATGTATAGCGGTCCTTATGAATAGCGAGTTAAATTGGCTATGTAGGGACACTGATTTTTCGTTTCAGAAAATCTGGAATTCCGTTTCAGATAGGCTGAAAAAGGGAAATTCCGTTTTGCCATAGACTTTGTACTAATGAAAAAACTAAAATTCTGTTTACATAAGATTTTCATTAAAACATGAACGTGTAGGGTACAAATGTTCTATTAAAGCCACCACCTTTGACAAGCCACTGATAACCACTCAAAAACATACGGACGGGACTGGATAAACCTGATGCAAAATACTAGTGAAAATATAGACCCCCTAGGGTCTAGGCTAGACCTACAAAAAGTTATCAAATTTTTAGATTTACCAACTTCAAATTCGAACTTAGACAAGCAGACTAAAGTTAGCGGAATGTGTCAGAACATGACATATATCTGACGGAACGATACAGTAGTACGGACGTCAACGAAAACATTTCAGTCTTGGCTGTCATGTCAGCGATCCGCGATCGATCGATTTTAGTCGCACATGCTAGCCCCTTTTTCAAACTGTACAACAGCGTGTGTACTATATCGCCGACTTAGCGGCCGCTGCTGGCATGTGTGTGCCTATAAACGTCTACATAATAGCGCCCCTAACGATCTCTATTGGACCAGCGAAACAAAATGGCAGCGCCCTGTCTCCTAAGAATCTGACGAATATCACTAAATATTCAGAATTATTAACCATGATTTTAAGCCCGATATTTTTTCACTGCATAGCGAGTCACAAAAATAGTATATTTTTACGGTTTTCTTCTTGAAAAATGAAAAGTTTTGAGGTAAAAGGGGTTTTCCGCGATTTTCCGTTCGAAATTGCATTTTCGTTTCAAATGGTCATTTCCCTGAATTCCGTCCGTTTTCTGTGATCGCATAAAAAATCAGTGTCCCTAGCTATGGTTTGCTTGCTATTTATAAGGGTCGCTATTCATTTAGTTACGCATTATGGATAGCAGTCCTTATGGATAGTGAGCTTGACCCAACATAACGGCAGTTTCCATGTGCAGACACTGCAGCATAACATAATGAGCTGACACCAGACTTGGGGGAAATAACATGGATGGGTGTACAAGTTTCGCACACAACGAATTAGATGTCTCTCTAGTCCCCCAGCGAACTCCCTGAGCCCGCCTTTTCACTCTAAGTGTCACTAACCGCTATTTTTGTAAGTAAGTATCAAGTTGGCGGTGCCAAAACAAGCATTTACTGCAGTCCACTAGGCCAGCTAGTTGACTCCGAGGGTTATTTGCAATGTTCGGCGGTTGCAGGGATGGGTGTAGACCGCAGTTTCTGTCTCTTTCGTTCGTTAACCTCTGATTTGGGCAGAGAGAGAGGAGGCGACCCTGCCATAATCGGAGACTAACGAACGAAAGAGACAGAAACTACCGACTAGAATGGGTGATTAGTGATTACGAATACATTTTGTGTTTTATTTACATCACTCTCAGAGCTACCAAGTGTCACGCATTAGCCGTGACATCACGCATTTCGAGGGTCTGAAAACGCTCTCACGCATGACGCGCGCGCTAGATTTAAAAAAAATGCTATTCCTTATAGGTGTGTTATACCCTCGCATGCGCGTTCGCACGCCGAATCATGAAAATGTCACGCATTGCGGATCTTTGAGCTTGGCGTCTCTGCACTCTTCGTGCAGGCAATGGGTGCCAAATAAGGCTTGGTGATATCAATATTATCACCAAGCCCTTAGCCTTACCATCCATCCATTCTCGTAATGCAAAAAAATAAAATGTCTTGGCTTTGGTTAAGGTGGAGACCAAAGTTTTAACGTTTCACTTCATTAATTTGCCATTTCTGTAAACAAATTTCTTTAAATATAGGTCTAGACCTAATTTGGGTTTTTATTTGACTCTCTCTCTCTCTCTTGATCCTACTCCCCAAAATGGCAGGATCCAATTTGGTATCAGAAGTGAGAGTCAGTCTGAGAGTCAGTCAGACTTGGGGTTCACTTGGGGTTGGAGTGAAGTTTGTTGGATTGATTTACAAAAATGAAACGACAAAACAGATTTTCACTAAACATGCGAACAGGTAATGACAGAAAACGTTTATTAAACCTCTATTTACCCAATTCTTAAATTTATACACCATAATCTAATTAGGAATGAACATGATTAAATAGTCTACTAATTATTATTAAATTACACATTGCACTGACACACACCCCCTCCTCACAACAGAAAGCCGCATACACAAAACACAGTACATACACACACTCGATGGGCCACCGGCAAGTTGCGGCTGGCTTCACTGGTTTCTATCCGGCTTGAATATTTACCTAGTGCGACTTCACAGGCCTTTTTCAGCTGTGAGTTGTACGATTTCTTCGCCTCTTTATCGTTCAGGATCTTCTCGAGGGCCCGCCGAAGGAACATGTCCCTTCCTTGAGAATGCTCCGCCATATTTTTGTCTCACCTGACTCTCACAAAACCACGCAAAATCGGAAATTATCGCCGAAAATACGAAAACATGTACCGGATTCGTAACTTCTATTTACAGACATACGTGTAGCACTTCGCCATGTTGAGCGCTATGACATCGCCCCCTCGCCAAAACCGCCGCAGATGGCGATATTCTAGAATCAAAATTGGGGTTGAATCACAAGGAAACATGGAAAGTGCAGACCCAAATTGGGATCGCAATGACTTTCTAAAAATCAACCTGAGGCAGTTTTTGTCATCCTAAGTTTGTCCATCAATCATTAAAAAGTCCAAACACACAAAGACGTCTTATGAAACCGATCTGCACATCTACGCGATGTACAATAGAGTATTTAATTTACCCTCAGAGTCAGATTTCTAGAAAGTCTTTGCGATTTTGTATTGAAAAGACTTTTAGAATTTTACATGCTTTCTCCCTAGAGCCTAAAGCCGTTATGATGTTTTGTTTCTCTTGAAAGTGATACTCATTATTCCTAAGAATTATTTGAGTTGTTCACACTTGTACAAGCATTGCTTTTTAGTGGACCCCTCTGTTTCCAACATGTATTTCTTACATTTGTTTTAAATGCTTATAATTGATTTGTAATGTTTTGTTGGAGACATGAATAAATTGAAATTGAAAATGAAATTGAAATTGAATTGATATTTGGTTCAATTAAAGCTCATCCAAGTATCATAAACTATCATAAGTACTAGGTAATAGAATTTCATAGGCAATGGCAAACAGTGACTTTAATGTCAGTTTCCCAAGATGATGAAAACTCAAATAGTGTCTGCAAAGCCCGGTGTATATTTTTTCCATTCTTGTTGGACATTTATTTTCTCAAAGATCTCGTTACACCCCTGTCCGCATTTCCACCGTTCCCTCGCTTTATCTTTCTATATTTTCTATCGAGTCTCCCCTCCCCCGTTCATTTTCTTTATAGCGGCCCTCTTTTTAGAACAAAATGTTGGCAAAAAAAAAAGAAGAAGAAGAAGAAGGATAAGACTTCAAATCCCGGAACAAATGATGACAACTAATTATACAAAACAACTTGTTTTCTAATGGAGCAGCGGAGCCTTATTATGCTATTCCTAATTATGTCTTATTCAATAGTGTTTTAAGATTATAGTTGGTGCTATTTTAAGATCAGAGCTCGCATGATGAAATTCCAGGCCCTATTAGGTCTTTAATATATATATATATATGAGTTAGTTAATAACTAAGTTATTCATACCTCTTGTAAATTGATGTTACTTTGTGTTTTTAGTAATTCAAGAATCAAAGATGGACTGGTTTAAACTTTGATACGTGACATTCTCAATACTTAGATTCTTAGTTACTTGATATACTTGGTAGATAGCCCTCTTTTCCTAAGGGAAGGGCTCTCAATTGACTCTTAAAAGTCGCCACTGTAGGTGCAGACACTACTTTTTCTGGTAGATTATTCCAAGGTTGGACCACTCTGTTAGAGTAAAAGTGGTCAGCCAACTTTGTGTTCTGGAACGTCTTTGGTACATTTTTCTAGAATGTCCTCTATTAATTCCTTATTTGGGTGGGAGAAGAATCTTTGTGCTGGAGTTATGTAATAACCATCAAGAAACATATATATAGAAATGCATATACTGACAAAAATTACAAAACTTGGTAAGGGTATGAATAATGTAGTTAACTGTTTACTTGAAAGATGAAGTAGACATTCATCCTAGTATCTTCTTTGCATGTTTTGTCTTATTATTGAGATCTGTCACTAGCTCCGCGATAAGTGGTATAGCGCCATCTGCGCTAAGTAGAAGTACATTCCTCTAAATCAACACGTCTTCATTCATTTCCAATCATGGCGGAAGAAGTAGCAGAAACAGTTTCGGCGACTATAAACGCAACTTTAAACGAAACAACTGGCAATGTTACGGCTAGAATTCCAGCAACTGCAGAGGGTATGGCGCTGGCCTATGGCAGCCTGGTCATCATGGCGATAATTCCGATATTTTTCGGCGCATTTCGGTCGGTCAGATTCCAGAAAGAACAGCGGGTAAGAATCATGTCGAAGTCAATGACAATGCAATGAATAAGTGAGTGTGATCAGTTTACGTTACACGCAATACGGCACCAGCTGTTGGCAGCAACAGTCAATAACATTCAATTCATTTGTTCTTTTGTGTCTTGTACACGTAAGTTCACGAATTTACACTCTTTACCATGTACTAACGCCACCTTATCTACTGTAAATTTAGAAACTTTCACGACATGAAGTTTTGTGATTTTTTGGATGGACATTTTCAATTTTTTGATTTTACAAATTGCAAAATTTCCTTTTTTTTAATTGATTGTGTCAATTTATTCATGTTATTTCACAATGTTTCTTGTTCCAGTTGAGTACCGGCCTCTAAATAGAGTTTGTTTGTACTCTGTGCAGTGCTTTTGAGCCGTGTGCAGGATAGACTGCGAAACCTTCCAAATATCATATTTCTTCTTCAGCGCTCTGGGGGTTTCGGGTACCTGATCATGATCCGCACGCTGGCAATGCGAAAAACAGATTCCGCTTAATAAAATACCTCCAGTTCACTGTCTACTTCTATGGGTCATCTGTCTTCCCGCGGATTTATCACTCATATCATGAAAGTCTCTGTATAAAGTCAATGTGAAATGCATCAAGAAAATCATTGCGGAATCTGTTTTTTGGGCATCGCCAACGCGCGGATCAGAAATCAGAATCCTCAGTGAAAATGTGGATGATCCTTATTTTTGCGGACGCCTCTGTCCGTGTTTTATGAAGACGATCCTTGTTTATGCAGACGATCCTTATTCTGGGAGTAGTAATACATGTAGGTGGGTCTAGGTTAGGCAAATTCATGCACAAAAATATATTCAAAAAACTGACTTGAAAACACATCATACAATTAGTCTGAACCGAGTCAGGAGCAAATTTGAAGAAATTATATTTTTAAATGTTGTAAAACCAAAGATATAAGAAGAAAACTGACCAAGTATCTGTACTAAAAATCGTACATGTAAAATTGGTCGTATACATTCGACAGCTGAAAATGACGCGCACGGTTGCATTACGTGCGTTCTCGAATCCAAAATCATACCTCGCACACACACTCTCGCCATACCGCGAATGGTCCGTCGTGGGGAGCTAGCCGGCTGAGAGTTTGCAGCGATACCAACGCAGCCGCGGAGCTCCGCAGAGCGCCATTTTAGCGGGACTCGGAAAGGTTCGCGGTGGGGAGGCAGCGGCCTAGCTTTTTGCCCAAACAACGCTAGATCGGCTGCTGGCAAAATGAAAATAACTACGATCGAGAACATCGTCGGTTTCTTAACTTTTCAGTGAGATAATTCTGAATTCTAATTGAGACTATATAATAAATTAAATCGACAAAGAAACCTCAGTAGAACTCTTATAACTATACAAAAGCTTGTTTATTTCTTCATTTGACATTTTGTTTTCGACCATTTTTTCGTGCGCGAGTCAATGGAAACTATGTATTACCAAACTTTCAACACGCAAGGAACGGGGAACACTCGCGGACCTCGTAACAAATTCGTTGCAAAAAAAAAATTCAAGGGTGATTTTGAAGCAGTGTAGAATATTGGCGCTGCAATGCGCAGAAATATACTTGAAAGAAACTTAATAAATCATACCTTAATTTTCAGAAAATCGTATTTGTATTAGTGTACCTAGATGTGACTTGTTTATAACTCAGATTTTATGAAGATTTGTCGGGAAAAAATGTCATTTTTTTCCGTTTGGTGGTCATTTCTAGGCTAATATTTCAAAAGTTGCATCAGTAATGGGCCCGATGTTTCTCTTATCGTACTCGCATGTTATTTGTATAGATTAAACATAGGATGGTTAAGGGTAAGACCAGATAACATTATAAAAAAAGATATATCCTTCCACTCTCCCATATCCAAGTTTTGGGCTGATTATTGCCGACCCACCGCAGCAAGGCCATTCAGATTTTCGTACGAGCGCGAAGCGCCCTCTAGTGTCCCATGAATGTGCCTATCTAGGTCTCTTTAATAACTAAAAAGTGTAGCGGTGCAAGTAGAAAGTTCCCCTGGATGGCTGGTGCTGGCAGCCTGGCACTGCCTACTGTCTGCAGCTAAAACTAAAAGCTTTTGTGAATCTGAACCACCATGACTACTTGCAACATTTCTGAAGATTTCTGGTTTTTATATTTCTTGTTTCACAGGAGAATGGAGACACCCCAGAGATTATGTCTGACAAGGATGCGGCCATGTTCCCCATCATCGCCAGCGCCACTCTCTTTGGGATCTACATCGTGTTCCAGGTACAGTGAAACTTGTGTATAAAGACTTCTTGAGTGAGACAAGAAAAGTTGTCTTTATAGTCAGGTGGTGTTCATGTACAGGCTCTTTTAATTAGTGTTTCAATGAAACTTACTGTTCAGGTCAAGCAAGAAATTCGGTATATAGACAGGGGGTCATTGTATACAGGTTACCATAAAAGCGTGTGTGCACTGTACAGTCTCTTGAACCATGTACGATAGAATTTTAAAAATATTAAAAATATGATTTGTTTTTTCTTTAGGAGGGGGGGGGGGGGGGCTGGCAATCAATCAATCAATCACCTTTTCTTTAAATTGGAAACATTTACATTACATGTATTTTTCTATTAGTACTTAGTACTATACAAAAGACTGCATCTGACAAGAAGGAACGTAGTGAGAAACTACATGAACCGGATGTGTTGAATTATTGAAAAATTGCCGGTTGTACATGTATATCTGGAAAGGCATTGATTTTGACCATTTCAACATGTGGCCAATTTGAGGGTTTTAATGCCTCAAATATTCAATGTACTTTCAAACAAGATATGTAGTAGTTCAACAAATCTATAGACATTGTGTGTGTAAATATTGTCTCTCTTTTGTTTTTAAATAAAATGAATGCATCTGGTATATAATCTTTAGGGCTTTGAATGAATATATATTTATTATTGCCAAAACCACGAATTGTGGGCAATTGATCATGAACACTGGGTGATTTTATTTACACTGTGGTTCAAGAGATTGTTTTTTTATGTATAGATGAATGGCGATGACGCGCTTGAGATAACTTATGAGTTATGATAATTGCTTACTTGTATGTAATTTCTACATCTACTGGTACGTAGTGTTCTTCATGTATTAAATTGGACATGCAATGTGGTGAATTTTGATTTAGTTTGAAATGCGCAAGTTTCAAATCACATCAAAATTATTTCCTCTCCCTTGTCTCATTATAATATGAATAAAACCAATTAAACCATTATACTTTTTTTGTTCAAACGTTATACGATTAACATGATGCAGATTTATCACATAAAAAACCCAAACGATACCAGCATACTGGTAATAAAATTAAGAAGTAGCTCGAAATATGCCTTATGTTTTATTTTCTCTGTAATCTTAATTTTTGATTACCTAACCGTTGCTGTAATTTAGAAATTAGTTTATTTTTCAAAACGTATGAGCTCATGCTACCAGCATATATTGCTTATAAATTTCAATATACTTTCAGAAATTGATTAATTTTTCAAAACGTACTAAGCAATTAAGAATTTCAGGAATGATATAGGTTTTCAGTAAAACTGTTTGATTGACTTCAAATTTATCTACATGTATAAGGTTAACTACTTCTCGATATTTAAGATGATTCATGTAATCATGTTTTATACATTCTGTCCTTTCTCTAAACCATATGCTTGTTTTATTTGTTTTTGTTTAACAGATCTTTTCAAAGGAATACATCAACCTTCTTCTGACTGTTTATTTCTTTTTCTTGGGAGTGCTTGCTATAGCGCACATCATCAGGTGAGTGGGCGACCAAACACTTTCCCTGACATAAGACCAGGGGGGTGTTTCACAGAGATCCTAAGTCGAACTGAACTCTAAGTTGAACTTAAAACTTATAGAGAGCTACATGTAGTTGTAGCCTTTAAAATTCAAGTATTTTAGACTTTTCATAAATTCCACACCAAGAACATGAAATCTCCTTGAACATAGAAAATAAGAATGATTTGAATCAACATTTTTTTGCCTTTTAAAATATCTTTTACAAAATATTTTCATAGATGCTAACAGCTTTCCATAATTTGTTAAAGTCCAACTTAGAGATAAGTTCAACTTAGGATATTTGTGAAACACCCCCCCCCCCCTGTTTACTAACATTAAGGCTGCGACGGGTAGTCGAATGCTCGAGTACACGCACGGTTGACAACTACTCGGGTACGATTTCTCGTACCCGAATATTCGGCCGCAAAAAAAAAAAAAATTGTCCAGGCTGACGCTTACCCGTGTCAGGGAGAGCGGCGGCCGCTGGCATGGTACCGTCTGTAAAAATGTTTCCCAACTCAAGCACTGTCAAACTCACCACTCAGAAACTGGGACCAAATGTCCGGATTTCTGTTTGGACTCGGAGGACAATGGATTATTCTGCCATCTTGGGTTTTTAAAACAGCATAGTTTACTGTTATTATTATTATTAAATCGGGGCCTTCACCTGCAACTCCAAGTAAAATTGCATTCGTTTTCGGCGATACTGGGATACTGCACCAATGGTATGGTGGTGGCAAAAAATTCAAAAAATTCAAAAAATTCAAAAAAATTATAAAAAACATGGTGTCCGAATATTTGAGTATTCGCTTGTAAGCCTGGGAGTGTACTCGGGAACCTCAATACACTGTTGTGCACAGCCTTAACTAACATATATACAAATTCTTGAATGTTTCTCTTCCTGAGGACCTAGTGATGAGTAATTCCATTAACCTGTTATGAATGAATGAACTACAATACTTGGAATCCATTCTGCATACATTATTTGTTGCAAAGCAAGTCTCAGGCAAGCCTTTTACGTTGTCAAGAACATTTAACGCTTTTACGCTCTACCATTTTCACCCCCCCCCTCCAGTCCTGTAGTAAGGAAGGTGGTACCAGACTCCATGCGCAATGACCCGTATCATCTTCTATTCACCAGAGGAAAGGGCGATAAGCAAGAAGGTGAGAATTTTCATGTTTTTTTAAAGGTAGTGTAGCCTGACGAGACTGCGTGTCTTAATACCATGGCCTGACTCGGGGCCAATCGGGTAATAAAAACGACTACGGCCGACACGACCGCAGCAATCACGTGCTTGCAACATACGCGAAACCGAAGCGTGAGGAGAATTTCGGTCTGTTACTCGAACGCTGACTATGTAGAGATTAAGTCACTGACTACTGTTCGTTTATGTGCAGTTCTCCAAAAGAAGACGTACATGGCGTTAACCAGTATTTGCCAAGCTACACTCCCTTTAAAAGAAACTCAGACCTTCAACACTGCCTTGAAATTTAGAAGAAAATTTAGCACAACCAAGGTTTCATGAGCTCAAGGTTGATCATGAAAACTTGGTTGTGCTACATTTTCTTCTAAATTTTGTTTTCATCGTCATGTCTTGAGGAAGACTGTAATGTGGAATTGTTTTGAATGTCAAGAAGAAACATTCTAACTGCAATATATATAGACGAAAGGTGCACTGTGCAAGTTTTGCTGTTTTATACATGTGTAATTTGAGACATAAAAATCAAAGTAATACATTCCAAGATATTGTTTTTGCGTGGATTAAAAAAAAAAAAAAAAAAAAATCTAATCGTAAAGCAAAAAAAAACTGGTACTACATTACATAACCACCACTTCCTATAAATGTTCACCTTTTATGTGAATTCAACCAATGTGTATCTAAAGGAATTTTGCTTGCTTAGAATTGGTCAGGGGGTCTTTTTTAATAAGCCAATTAGTGCTTTTCATGATCCCGCCACTATTATTCATATGTATTTGTTATTGATTTGTAAATTGTTTTTAAAGTGGTAATAAATTGAATTGAATTTAATCATATTACTTTGTTATTTGTCTTCCCTCTTTTCAGAATTGATGAACTACGAGTTTGACAACAAAGATTTGATCTGTCTCGGTGTGGGGGCAATATTTGGTGTTTGGTATCTCTTGAAAAAGGTGAGCAATAGATGCTTCATAAAAGTGGAATGTAACAGCTTTATTTTATAGCATTGGATGGTGGAATTCTTAAAGGCAACATTTCTACTACCATTCCTAAGTGTTAACATTTAAAAAAAAAATGTTAGTGGAAATAGTTGAATGGCTTACAAATATGTCTTACAAAGTATTAGAAATAACATCCTTTGAAATTCTAAGAAAACTGGTCAATGTTTATTGACAGGAAAATTGAAGAGGATTCTCCTTAAAAGAACAATGAGGATTTTATTTATACTTTGGCATTTCTAAACTGTATAATATGTATAGAATTACAGATGTCATAATAGAGGAGTTATTTCAGAGGAATTCTATAGCATTGTCATCACCGCTATAATTCTGATTCCCATAATAGTTTGGCCTTTAGTGAGAAGAAACATACTCAATGCAATCAATATTATGAATTTGATTTGTTTTCTGTAACTCATAAGTAGTAGTAGTAGTGGTTATTTTACCTGACTGCTAAGAAAGCATGAATGCTTGTTAGTAAGCAACCAGACGGCCGACGGCTTTAGGTCCTCTCTGAGGGACCTGGTAATGAGGATCAATGCCTTACCAAAGGGCACTAGCGAATCAACTCAGTTACGAACCCAGGTCGCCAGATTATGAGACCACTGCTCTACCAACTGAGCTATTGCGCCTCCATCATGAACTGAAACATTGATGTACATAAATTTACTGCCTCTCTCTGTACAGATATATATATTTTGTCATCCCTCCCCCCATAGCACTGGGTTGCCAACAACATATTTGGACTAGCGTTTGCCTTGAATGGCGTGGAGTTCCTTCAGCTTAACACAATCGTGACTGGGATTATACTATTAGGTGGGCTCTTCATCTACGATATCTTCTGGGTGTTTGCCACCAACGTCATGGTAACGGTTGCCAAGTCGTTCGAGGCTCCCATCAAATGTGAGTAGTCCTGTTATCTCCGGGAGATGTTGATGGGAGGGGAGGGAGGGGGGGGGGGGGGGGGATTCGTGGATGTGTTGTCTCATTTATTCAGTTGTGTTGGGGATCTTGGAATGAACGGGGGAAGTGAATTGTGGGAGGATCAGTAAACTTTAATATAAGTTATGTGTCTTTAAAACTTATAGTCACCCCCCATCCCCAATAATAATATACATCTCAATGATTATGGGTGAAAGAGTGTACTGCTTTTGGTTGTTTTAACAACCCAAATTTTGATGTTGTACAGTAAACTATTCATACCCTTACCAAGAATTATGGAAACTGACAAAATTTTAGCATGATCTAAGCTTTAATAGGGCTTTTAATTTCATATACTCTTCGGTGTTGTAATCGTATGCATATACCGTAGACCAAAATACCATGGACTGGCCCTACTGTAAACTGAAGACTGGTGATCATATCTTTGATTTCATTTCAGTGGTCTTCCCACAAGACATCCTAGAGAGGGGGCTAGAGGCAAACAACTTTGCAATGCTTGGTCTGGGGGATATTGTCATTCCAGGAATCTTCATTGCTCTCCTGCTTCGCTTTGATGTCAGGTTGGTATGATAGTGAAGAGGAGGAGAAGGAGGAAAGAGGAGGAGAAGGAGGAGGAGGGAGAGAGAGAGAGGGGGGGGGGGGGGAAGAAGAAGATTGTGGTGGTGATGATGGTAGTAGTAGTAGTGTGAGTGAAATTGAGGGTGGCGGAAGTGGTGGTGATGATGATGATGAAAATATGCTGATTTTGTAGACTGCATATTGCACTTTAGGAGGAGGAGGAGGAGGGAGGAGAGAAAGAGAGAGGAGGGAAAGAGTGGGGGGGGGGGGGGGAGAAGATTGTGGTGGTGATGATGGTAGTGGTAGTAGTGTGAGTGACATTGAGAGGGAGGGGGGGTGGAAGTGGTGGTGATGATGATGAAAATATACTGTTGAGGAGGAGGAGGAAGTTGTCATGATGATGATGTTTGTGGTAGTGATGTTGGTAGTGGTAGTACTGTGAGTGACAATGAGGGTGGTGGTAGAGGTGCTGATGATGATAATATGCCATTTCAGTAGAGTGCATATTGTGCTTTCAAAGGACTTCAGGTATCAGCATGTTGGTGAGGATGATGATGATGGTGGTGATTTTGTTTTCCTTGAATCTGTATCGACTGTCTGCTGCACATTGATACCAACTTGACTTTGCTAACCATGTTATTCTTCTCATCTCCCTTTCCCCCCTCAGCCGGAGTAAAGGTTCCCGAACCTACTTCAATTCCGGTTTAACAGCCTATCTCCTAGGACTCGTGGCTACGATAGCCGTCATGCACTGCTTCAAGCACGCCCAACCCGCCCTTCTCTACCTTGTACCTGCCTGTATTGGCTTGCCTCTCCTTGTAGCTCTCATCAAAGGCGACATCAAGGATATCTTCAAGTAAGTCATTAGCTTTGCGGTTGAGCTCTGGGAAGAGGTGAAAATAATTTGTGAGCGCTATCATTGTATTTTGCAAGTGTGGAAGATCATCAGCTAAAATATGTTCCCTGAAAAGCATGACTCTTCAAATGCCTTAATATTCTAAATATGGCATGTAACATCATACAAATTGGGACAGATTTTTATGCGACATGTTCGTGTAGTCCCATATACATCTTTCTGTGTACAGTGCTTGTAACTTTACCAAGACTGGGCCAAATTTCTTATCATTTTGATGATTTCAGAACCTTGCAGTACACACACCAATACTTTAATGCTAGATGATCAACCTTTTCTGATCGATTCCACAATGTTTCTTTCACGAAGCAATCATATGACCAGAACTCAACTTTATCTTTAAATGCACATGAATTTCCTTTTCTTGAGTTACTACTCCAGCCTGGTCCAGTGGAGGTCGCAGGGTTTAACCTTGGCGCTGAAACCCTCTTGGTCTTTGGGGATGGGGGGGGGGGGGGGGGGGGGGGAGGTACAGGGTTCTGGGAGGAGGGGGCAGAATAAAAGATTTTATCATTCTCCGTTCCTCCCCACAGTCATATTATGCGCAATATCAATGTAGCTATTATTATAACTATTAATAAAATAATCATTCTCTTGCAGATACGAGGACAATCCCACCCCAAAGGAAGAAGAGATTTCAAAAGAGAAAGACAGCAACAAAGGCACAGAGGCAAAGAAGGTTAAATGAGCTGCTCTTGCCTCGGGGGGGGGGGAAAAAAAGCTACACAACGACAGATTCCGGACGACACAACGCCGGATAATCGTCCCGAGGACGTCCCTTTTCTTTGATGTTAGCGGTTTTAGTCTTATCTTCTCACCTTTATTTTTATCATTCACAACTTCTGCAATCTGCGATGGAGCAAACTATATGGGCTGTCTTGGTAATTGGCGTAGTTCTTTTGTGCGCGGACTTTTTTAATGATTTTTGTTAAATTCAATACCTCCTTTGATTGAGAGAGTACAGTGATGCTTTCGAGGTTGAAGAGGGTTTTTATTGTTAGAAACCAGTGACTTTTTAAAATGATTGCATGTACTCCCAATGTCATTAGAGGCTCGATAAGAAACATATCTTGTACTTCTCCTTCCCCCCTCTTTCTCCTTATAGTAAATGTATCAGCTATCAAATCATATTTGCATTCCTCCTAAACAAATTTGTTGTTGTTGAAAGTATAACATTGGTTTGTTGCTCCAATGTTCCCATCGCTTCCTGTTGAAATTGGGATATATGACAACAAGAATTAGGGGATGACTTCGCTGGGAATCGTAGCAAAAATTATCCACTATTGTGTATGTCTAAAGAGAGGAAAATAAGATGTATTGAAGTCCTCCTGTCTCCCCCTTTTTCTTCCTCCTCTCTTTCTCCTTAAAGTAGACAGAGATATCAAAGCATATCAGCATTCTTCCTCAACATAATTAAGAAAAAAGAGTTTTCAATGTTAAGGTGTTTTTCTCAAACACACGACTATGCAAATTAAAAATCTTCCTGTCCCTTAACAGTTTGAGTCTTTGAGAAGACGTGGCTCCCTGACATAAAGGCAAAACATTCCACGTTCTTTATTAATCAAGCATTGACAGAGGTAAAACCTAACACACTTTTATCATTCACCAGTTTAATACAAATCATTGTATTTGAATAGTGAGGTGCGAACTGTAATTATTAGTTGTTCCTAGCTTGAACAAACTTTATGCCTTCCCTGACCTTCCAACACGTAATGTATGCAATTTGCATTCTGACTATTTAAATACAGTCATTTGTAACAGGTGAAAATTCATAACAAGTCACTTCCTCAAGACATATATGCATTAAATTTGACTCCATTATGAAAATTGCTTATTATACTAGAATGCCACAGCATTAGCTATTGGTTGCTTTACATGCACCTGCTTCTATCATAAACTCTGCCAATAAACACACACACTTTATCTTTTACTATGAGGGGTAATTTTGGTTGATTATGGTTTGTGAGTGTAGATAGATTTGGGGCTTGGGTGACTGGAAATAGTGAGTGTTGGTCATGGACTCCAAGATTAGTTTATTCATGGAATTTTGAGTTTTTTTGCTGAATCCTGGAATTACTTGCCAGAGCCTTGCCCCATGTTGCAGCATCTAAGTGTACATTGTAAACAACGTTTGAGGGTTGACCAGTAACTTTACTCATTTCTGTCAAGGTGTAGTGGTTCAATAGGACAAAATATCTTGGATTTAACAAATAAGGACCTTAATCAAAATCAATTTAAATTGTTTTCTATAATATTTAATCTGACCCCATCTATAGGAAGGCAATCACTCATTAGGTTTGAGAAACGGTAGTTGCGAAAGATTTGATATAAGAGATTAAAGGCCTTGAAATAACCCTCATTCTTTCTGTTGCTAATTTCAATACATTTCTGCTGATTGGGTTATTGGGATATATTTTTGTTTTTATTATGTTACTGTTATGAGTTATAGATAAAAGTGATGAATATTGTCTCGTCATTTTAATTTTAATTTTAAAATAATGAATGGGTTGCGCTTTTACTTTTAAACGTGCCATCTGAAAATCCACCTCTTCAAACTAAATTATTCCATTGTCTTTGTGCTACCAAAATTTCACATGCCTTCTACTGCTGTCCCAATGTTCTTGAATTTATTGTTCATACCATATCATTCCTGTTCATGTTCTTTTGTTGGGAGTTTTCCCTTGTTCTTGATCTATCTTTCACATCGTCTGTTTGGAGCCACAAGCATGTTAAAGGGGGTGTGTAGTATGACAAATACTGGTTAACGCCATCTACGACTTCTTTTGGACAATTGCATGTAAACAAATGGACTTGATTAACGGTCAGCACGCACTATAGTGTTCACGAAACAAACCAAACTTCTCCTTTCGCTTCGGTTTCGCGTACCGTATGTTAATATTGCGGTCGAGTCATCTGTAGATGTACCATACCCGAATGGCCCCGAGTCAGGCCACAGGAAAGACATGTAGTCTCTTCATGCTACGCCCCCTTTAACTCTGTGCATGAGATAACACCTGTTTGCTTCCAAACAGATGATATATATGTAAAAATTACAATTGCTGTGATACGTGTACAACTTACTACTGAATTATTCATACCCTTACCAAGTTTTTAATTTCTAAAAGTACAGGCAATGTTGATTTGTCCTGATTTCTGTTTCTTGCAAATGTGATAGTTTAAAGTCCTACTGCACTACTTATAGCTACTTGCGCCCTCTACATAACAAACAATACATAATAGGTGACCATTGGTCCCCCATGATCCTCTTTTTCTTATGTTAACTGAGAGCTGATGAGATAACCACCTGTCCAGTGACCTTGCAGGGTGGTCTAAATCCCTTCTGTACACTAGTACTGATGGGCTTTAAAGCTTACCGGTACATTTAAAAGTACCGGTATTCAACGAAGGCCCAAATCAACCAGTCCACCTTTGATTCTTGAGTTATGAAAACCAAAAACAAATAATAAGGGGTATGACTATTTCAGTTGTTAACTGTATGTTTTTATTCTTTATTCTGTTTGACTGTGCCTTTATCAACGATTAATGTAATTATGTTATGTTACCTTCCTACGTTTATGCATAACTATGAGATACATTCAGATATATTCTGTTCTGGGGGGGAGGGGGGCTGAATGAATATTCTGTAAATAATCTGGGCTCTGGGGCCATATTAAATTCAGAACGTGTATTAAGTCGGTATGTTCCTTAGTATTTTGCTTTGCTAAGTGTATGTCTTAATCGTATTCAGATAACATCTGAGCATTTTACTTAAGCAAGCTGACTTTAAGACAGAATACTTTCTGATAAGCATTGTGACGTTGCAAGGTTAAACCAATATAATGCGTAATTAAGGTGTCAAATTCAATGTGCTAATACATTTGTTCGCAGCTTATGATGACTTGCGTATGAAAGAAGGGATGAAGATTCATGTTTTTTAACCAGAGACCATAGCGGGTATTTAGGTAGAGCCTAATTTTTAACGGATGCCCGCAGTGTCTGGTAGAGTGTTCATATATCATGGGGTCACAATTCTAACAGATTTGTATTGAATGTGTATTTATTGTATATTTTGATTACTCTTTTTGTGCTTACGAGGGAATTAATCATAAATAAATCGATACGTTGGTCCTTTGGTACCGTTGGTATTTGTTACATCCAATTCCTTAAAAAGAAAAATTCCAACAACTTTATGGTGCCTAAACACACAATCCATCTGTTTTATTATTAATAATTCCTTTTCATTTGTTTTGCTTGAATGTTAGAAAGTTAATATTTATTATGGTAAAACTTTTTCTTGTCTAAAGCATGTCTGAAATTAAAAACGCCTCAAGCATATCCAATATCTACTGTAGATCCATTTTGTTTCTGTTTCTATGAGGGGCTTTATTTATTTATTCTGTTCAGTGAGGGGTGTTCTTGAGCATGGAAAGTCCTGTGTTTGGCCCCTTGTTGCTTTTGCTAAAAATGTAACAGTCCATATCACATTGTAACACAGAGTTGTATTGTCTTTATTGGGGTGATTTTCTGGCAAAAAAAGAAGAAGACAAAAAAAGAGGGGAGAATGTATGGGATACAGAGAAAATGAATAAAGCAGAGATAGATAAAAGATGGACAGAGTAAATACAATAGGAGAGAGAGATGTGGGTGGGGGGGGGGGGGGGGGGGGGGGTTGGAAGAGATGAAGTGAGAGAGAGGGAGGATAAGCAGACATGGGAAATCAGAAATGGAGATAGAGGGGAAGACAGATAAGGGGGAGGGGCATTGATCCAGAGAAATAGGAGAGGAAAACAGAGAGGATAATAGTTTGTGGTATAGTATAGAAAATGTGGTGTCTCTACTTGTGTTTTCTCTATGAAATGTTACATTTCAAAGTTGCTTCTCTATCATCATCTCTCTCTCTCTCACTCTCTGTAGATCTCTCTAAAAATACTCTCTTTATGAGATCTATCCCTCTCTCTTTCTCCCTCCCCCTCTCTCATCTCTTTACTATCTTTACTATCCACCTCTATCTATCCCCTCTCTCTATTTCCATCTCTTTTTTCCTATTCAACCTGTTTCTCTCCGACGTTATTCGATTCACCCCCTCTCAAATTTCAAATTTGCAGTTTTAAAAATCCACTATAATTTCAGAGCTGGAGTGTGACTGAACCTTGTTCTGTAGCAAAAAACATGGCAAGGAAAGTTGACTCCATTTACAAGAAATATAAAAAATAAAGTCTAATATAGAAAAGTCTTCGATTTATTAGTAAAATAAATAAAATATATAGTGAGCACACATGCACAGGTTATGTTACAAACTGATAATTGTTCACATATTATTTATCTTACGTAGCTCATTGCTAGAAAGAAATGTGAGCACAATCAATATATGCATAACAATGTAAACAACTAAAACCTTCTGCACAGAGGCGTGATGGCTCAGTAAGTACAGACTACAGAGGCATGATGGCTCAGTAGTAGAGAAGTAGTCTCGCAACCGAAGGGTCCTGGGTTAAAAAACAAGTTGATGCACTAGTGCCCTTTTGTAAGGCATTTGTCCTCATTACCCAGTCCCTTGAAGAGAACTTACAGCCGTAGGTCCCCTGGTTGCTGACTTAATACAAGCACACACATGCTCTCTTAGCAGTCAGGTAAAACCAAACAACCAACCAGAATGTTTACACCTACTGTGTAAGTAGAGGCAAGTCAGTGCAAAAGTAGCTTTTCTCTTTTCAATTCTTCACTTTTGATTTGAAATGTGTATAACTGCATCAATTGGTCTTTACAATTCTGAGTGTTGGAGAAATAACCTTAAAAAAGTTTGGAACAAAAATACTTGAAGTACGTATTAGACCACAGTAAAAATGCAAATCGAGTTACATTTTAATGGATACTGCATACAGCATGCGCTTTACTTAATTTGGGCAGTGATTGTTAGATTGTTCAAAACAAACAAAAACCTCACATTAGTAATGCATTGAGTGACATCTAAGAGCAAGACTGGTATACACAAAAAACAACTATATACATCCAGGGAGCTCCATTCTAACTCCTTGGGACATCTATATCACGAATGAAATCGATGAATAAATCAAATTATCACAAAGTGGCAGGATTGTGCTTAAAGGAAGAGAATTAAAATGAAAATAAAACGAAACATATCGAATAAAACAGAATAGAACAAACAATATGTATGTTGTTCATGTACATTGATACATAATAGAACAAAACAAAATAATTATATACAAACAACAACAAAGCATTCAGACACATAAAAAGAAAGACAAAATTATACTATTTAGTATTTACTCAAAAAAATTGAGTGGGCCATTTGAGTGGGTGAATACTAAATTCATGTCATGCAGGGATTGCGGTCCTTTTCGAACACCAACCATATTCCTGGAGTTAAAGTAACTCTAAACCCAACAATGCCCAATATGTTTAAAGTTAGCCTAAAAGAGGCTGTAGGAAGGGAAAATGAAATAGATACCTTGAATACCAAAGCTTCTGGAAGAAAGCCAAAAACACAATCATATATCAACCGAAAGCTTATAAGCCATAGATAATAATATATCAATTATCAATGTACGGTATTTGCTATTTTAGTGTCTGTCAGAGGAGTTAACAGCTCTCTGCAAACTCCAAATGTGCAGTTTTTAATATCGTTGTCGTCTTGTCTGTATCTGTATCAAACTCCATTTTTACAACTTCCCACACTTCTTCCTCTTCATCATCTGATATCAAATGTACAACTTCTTCTTGGTCCTGTTCTTCTTCATCCTCATCCTCCTCCTGTGATTCATGAATCAGCATCTCGCTTTCTTCCTGTCGCCACTTCACTCCTCTCGTCTGCACAACCTGCTTCCGTCGGGCTGAAGAAGTCTTTGGTTTAGAGGGCCTCTCCGTAGTAGTAGGGGTAGTGGGATTCTCCAGAAGAGTCCCGGACACGGGTAACTTAACAGGGACAAGCTCAAATATAGGCACGAAAATAGGAGCAGGTAATTGAGGTTTAGGAAATGTGGGGTCTTGGGGATTAGGCTTTGGAGCAATACGGCGGAATGATGGCTCGGGAGACAATGGATTTAAGATAGGTTTACCTTGTGCATTAGCCTCCTGCAGTTCAGCCTGATTTGGCTTTGGTGGTTCGTCTTTGACTTGTGATCTCGTCACCCTTTTATTTTCGTCTACTTCTAAATCATCTGTTTCGCTCTTTTCATCTGACGTGCTTTTCAAAGTTTCCAGAATCGGGATCACAGTGGGAGTTGGTTGTGAAGGCCCTACCGGAATCAAGGCTAGGAAAGTCCTACTTTCAGGTTGTACTGTCGGCTTAGGCTTAGGCTTAGCCTTAGGCTGGTTACGCCTAAGTATGCGTGCTCTTCTTGAAGGTCTTGGCTCTTGCTTTTCGCCTGGATCGTCTCTCTCTTGATTGGTAACCAACATGTCTTCTGTGGTTGGGCTGTGCGTGAAACTTTTTAATATATATCCACTGGGAGTAACACCAGTCTGCGCAAGAGTTGCTTCATCAGCCATTTTCACTACTTGATCCAGCCATTCCAGGATCGATTTATACTTTTGTTGTGACTGGTCGCCGTGGTCGGGTATAACGTCTGGCAAATTTTTGCTCACATCTGAAAACTTTGGATGTATATCTCCACCAAGGGAATCAGCTCTGCCAGACTCCTGAGGATGTGCAGATGGAGACATACTCCCGATCTGGTCGATGCTGTTAACCGACAAACTTGGATCACTTGCTACATTTGAATCACGTAAACCTGGTTCCTCTGAGCTGGGAGTAGTGACTACTTGTAGATCTATGCCATGTTTCCTCTTTTTGTTAATCTGATAAAGCCACTGGCCATTGTTCACACCTTCAGCATGTCTAAAATTTCCAAGGTTGAGGATCTTTGCACTTCCTTGGGCTTGAAGTTTAACATGATTCATAATATCATCAGACAAAGGCCTTTTACTGGCAGTACTAGTAGTCGAACCTGTGGAACTGGAAGTGGTGGAAGTTGTGCAAATGGGGCCATCTTGCCCTTTCTCTCCGCAGTGTCCGCATACATTCAGGTCTTGTCCTGGCTCATCCCTGAACCACCCATCATCATCAATTTGACTGTCAATTTTATCAAAAGATTCACAAATGTACTCCTTCAATTTCCTCTCCGTGGCCGTGTCAGACTCGGTTATTGAATGATGTTCATGAAGTCCATCGCTGGAAAGCATAGGCTCTTTTTTAATTGCTGTCACAGAAATCTGTTCATCAAGACATCCAGTTCCATTCCCTGTCAGTGAAGGCCAATCAACTGGATCCTTTTCGAATTTAACCCGAAATGCCTTTATTTTAATTTCTGGTGAAGGCAAATCATCTGCAGCATCGCTTCGCAAGTCCCCAGCTTCTTCTGACTCTAAATGTGTGCTTTTCGATCCGTCCATTTTTGCTAATATCTCGCTTCTCAGCCAAGCTTAGCACATTTGATGTCAAAATAACATTTAAATGCAATGAAAAGAAAAGCAGCTAGCAGCACCCGAAATATTTGCACAGCGAATCCCGCCTTACCCAGGCCGACACAGCAGGCGGGCAAGTTGGATCGTACCCGAACACCTCAAAATGTCCGTGCTTTAATTCTCGGGGTAAAAAACGATTGCAAGTTGCAAGTTACAACGATGACCATTCCGTCCTCCGTTTAAAGAGTTCAAGCTCATCTCCAATGTCATCTAGCTGCGATTCATCAATATCCGTAGATCTTTCAATAAGTGATAAAATTCAAAAAACAAAGTGAAAATGTGAGTGGTGCGGAATGACAACAATTATGGTTGCATGATGGCGCTCCAGTTTTTCCCTGTCAAGGATAGTCTTTAAGCGCAGACTCTAACGTGACACTTTACCACAATTCATACAGCCTTCAGGCTTGTGCAGAGCCTATAGATATGTCATTTTCTTTCAGAGCAGCTCCAGTACAGAGAACAATGTAGTCTCATTTTGCAGACCATTTTGACTTATAACTATTAACAATGTTTTTTTTGCCTGCAAACCATTTCAAAGAGCGCATCTTAATTGAAAGTGAGACTAGCCCGGGAAAACCATGTTGGAATCATTAGGATTTTTGTTTGTATTCGAGATGGATACATCAGAGCCAGATCTAGTTTCAGGGTTGCATAGACTCTATATGTGTTACTTGGTTTCAGAAAAAATATGAAAGACAATATATTGTTAAATCATGTATTGATTTTGGTCAAAATAATATATGATTTACAGTAATCGTAAAAATAGAAAGTTCCCAACTAGTAAAGAAATATGTAAGGCTGATTATATAGAGAACTCAAAAAAGTTGAACATGAAAGCAAAATTAAAGGACAAACTGCCAATACATTATCAAAAATGGGAAATTTTACCCCTTAAGGCAGGGGAACTGATTGTATATATATTGTAATTCCTGTTCACTCCCTGATTTTCTCATCGATCCGGACACTTATCTATTATCGTTATGTTTGCTTGTTTTTTTATATTTTATATTTTTATTTTTTTAATAACGGTAAAGTTACAGACCTCCACTGATACAAGACCCTCATATAGTTATAATGAAATCTAAGAGTAAAAAAAAGCACCATATGACATTAATGTTGTTATCATGGGTTATGAACCAGCACCTTCACCTTATCCTTTTTGTTTATATAAGAAAATCTTTGTTCAGATTGCTTAATTTATACAGAACTAATTAATTTGCATAGAAGATAATTATGTTCCTCCAAAACACAAACATAAACAAGTTTAGTTTAAGGGGGCCCCTCCCCCGTGTAAGGAAGCCGAGAGAAGAGAGAGAGAGAGAGAGAGAGAGAGAGAGAGACGTTGAGAGAGAGAGAGAGACTGAGAGAGAAAGAGAGGGGGGGGGGGGGTAGTTCAATTTCAATTCAGTTTGTTTTTTAGTTTATGCAGTGCAGCAAACGGGCAGTTTATTATGATGATCAAGTTTAGTGTATCATAATTATATCAGCGGCTTTATATCACTATATTCTATATACGTATATATAGGACAGCCTACTTGAAACTAAAACAAAAATACATGTATAGTTGTATAATATCTGAAAAAGTTCGATCCGCCAAAAAGAATAACAGAATAAAAGAGAGAGAGAGAGAGAGAGAGAGAAGGGAGAGAAAGAGAGAGAGAGAGAGAGAGAGAGCGAGAGAGAGAAAGTGAGAGAGGGAGAGAGATAGACCATTCATGGCCCCATACATAGTTTCAATTAATACACGTTCCTTAAACATTTTGAGTCATCAAAAAGCTCACATTTCTGTCCCATGAAGTAAAGAAACGAGTCTCTTATTTTCTATCATCCATATCATGATTTTACCAAAGAATACAAGTCCCCAAATCCTAAATAAATGACCGAAAAACGTAGTTGCATGTGCAGTGCTCCGTAGCAGCCGCTTTTTCGAGAAGTGCCCAAATTAATAACCTTTGACAGCACGGCGCGGTTAGTAAGCCGTCATTAACATAATCCATGTTTACAAACCGCTGGTTGGCTGGCTGGTAAACGCGTAAACGAGTTACCATCTTCGACAAGCGAGGCGAATCTAGATATTTAACCCAGGAAAACAGTTATTTTTGGACCAGTTTACGGCCTACCCGTGGTAATATCAACAATGTTACAGGGCTGAGATACATACGGGACATTTTCTTCAGGCTTTTGAACGTCTTGCCGTGAGTAATGCAGGGTTTTGTTGGGCCTTTTTTCGCTAACCCTTTGTTCAACTAGCTTGGACGCCGGATCCACAGTAGTAATATAACGTATCGGGTCAACTATTGTGTAGTACGTAGGCTAGTGCTAGTGCGAATCGAGAGGCTAGTTTGTAGCGCCGCGCCGCCGAAGTCGAACGCAAGACCGCCTAAAATGATCAATTTCGTAGAAAATTGGCGACACATTTCCGGCATGACAATACGATCACATTAATCAGCAAATACGCTTTGAAAGCGATATTGTCTTTTGGTTACCTATGGTGCTTACGAGGGTGTGGCTTTTCCAATATGGCAATGAAATCATATCATTTTTATGATATTTCTTCAGGGGCCATTTTTTGCACTCGCTCAATAAGCTCCACACACTAGCTGTGTACATATTGTGTGTATATCGGCGCGCGAGTATCACACACGTGCAGTAGTAGCGCGGCTTGCGCCAATCGCAAGAAACCAATAATATTTCCGATATGATAGTGAAATCGCCAACATATAAATAAAGTGGAATTTATCACATTTGATACACAAAATTGTTTTCCAGGGTTCAATTTGATAGAAACAAATGCAAGAATTATAGAAAATATTTCCTAGACATATTTTATTTCCAAGAAAATTTAATGAAACAGAAGAAAGAAATGAAATTTGTTAATTAACTGCATATGTGGTTAAGATTTAAGGCTTGTATAATTGTAATATATTATTGTTACTGTTGCTCCTTATTTTAACATGAATTGAAAACAATTAAGTTGCTTATAGTATGTTCAGGATATGGGTATATATAATTTATAATGTAATAACTAAAAATGATACATAAAAGCTAGGCCCCCCCCAAAAAAAAATACCCCATTTCAGCTGTAGCATAACAAATGTTATTTTTTATATTTGTATCTACTATCTTGTGCACTACATGTACATTATAGGTGATATTTTATTGGTCAAAAATGGATTGGATATAACAGTAAGGCTATATAACAACTATATTTGACAAATATATTTAATTATTTAATTCATTTTAATTTGCCCCAACTAGATCTATACAGAAAAGTAACAGAATGTGTGGATATTGTAACGATCCACCCTCACAATATTATACTTGTAACTGATTTCCATGCTAGCTGTCATATCTTTCAGTATCTGAAACTTCTGAAACATGCAGCTTGAATCATCCCATCCTTTCTTTTCTCAATCTTGTCTTATTTCTGTCTTTTCCCCTCTGTCTCCCTCTCTCTCTCTATGCTCTCTCTCTCTCTCTCTCTCTCTCGCTCACTCCGAGACCTTGCATGCAGCCAGCCTATTTCTCTTCATCCCTTCACATTCTTCATTTATAGGTAAAAATTAATCTCGATTAATTTTATTCCAGAAGTACCGCTGCGAGTTATAGTCTGGATTGTGTGTGTTTTTGTGTATAAATACCTGCTTACGAGCAAAAGTTTCTAGTTTGAAGAAGTCTAGTATGAACGGCTTCACGTATAAACTATAAACACAACCGGAAGCATACGCGTACGTTGCTTCCGACACACTAGATCTAATCTATAAATCGTAGTAATATGCCTAAGAATTCATTATGTATGAAATATGTGATAAAGTTGTATATTTATTCAGATAGACAAACAAATTATCTCTAATATCATATTATTGTCTTAACAATCTCTTGTCAAAAACGTAAGAGAATTCGAATTCTGTACTTCTTTAAGTTTATTAACCAGGATCGGAATTCAGGTTGTGCGGTTGACGCGCATTATGTAAACAAACAGTGAATCCCAAATTCATGCTATGAAATATTTGTTTGTTAAATTTCTGCTCTTATTACAAAAGAGAGTTTGAAAAATGTATCTTATGGCTTGTATAAAGTTTCAAATAAACGCATTGTAATGTTTCCATTACTATAGCAGTGTAACTTTTGGAATAAATAAGCATTTAATATTGAATTAATAAAGAGTTGGAACTTTATAAGGACCGGTTGCAATGTGTACGAGCGCATCTAGTTATCTAGCTCTGTGCATGATCGCAGCGTTGCTTACAGCACGCGCATAGATTTCCCCCACGTACGCATGATTTCCCCCACGTACGCATACAGTGCATATATAAAATAGATTTTTCGGATTCGGGGCGATTCGGCAGAATCGCGCAACGAACTGGTCCAAACGTCGTCTCGCAAGAGCCGCCCAAACAAATTGGTCCAAACTTAACACTAAACTTTAAATAACATTTACTAATTCCCTAAACTCTCCTTCATAAACAAACAGGTATAGTTCTTTAGTTAAATTAAAATCCATTACCAATTTACAGTGTTATAAACAAACAGATTTTATAAAATAAGTATTAACTTGTGTGAATATAGGCTACATATAGGTCTATAAAGACTTATGTGAATTTGTAACAGTGGCGATAAAACTATTGATGTAAAAAGAAATGATTGAATAAAAATGAAGTTTTTGTTTTTGTGTTCAAACTAAAATCTTGTCTCAAACAAATGTGTTCTTCTTTTTGAGTATTAATTTAGTAATTCCATATACCTGTATTTCTAAAGTCATATATTTTGACTGAAACGAACTAGGATTTTATTGAAACATCACTTCTATCTTTCTTCCACGAGATATGGCCACCAATACCAGGCTCGCCGTGAGGGAAGGTAGAGGTGATGCGGTCGACGCCCTCAACGAGGGTGACGGCCGGTACAAAAATGGTGTCAGAAGTGGGATGGAAATACAGGTAGAGACTAATGGAATTGAGGAAAACACATCCAAATTGAACCAAAATAGTAATTGGGAACAAGATGAACTTGAAGAAAATTTGGCAAAGTGTCAGAAAATGGAAAATGAAGAAGAAACCACACAAGTGAAGAAATCTAATTCTAGAAAGAAACGAAGCGTGCAAAACAGAATTCTTTCCAGACTAACCCAACTAATGGAACAAATGATGACTTTGACTAACAAATCTAGGACGCGGCAACGCGCTAGTTCAAACTCTTCTACTGAAGAAATAACTGATGCCAGTTCTATTGACAGCGAAGTAATGTTGAACTTCGACAAACACACCAACGACAAAACTAACAAACAAAACAATGCCAACTCTGCAGAACCAGAGCAAAACAAAACCAACCTTGCAGAACCAAAACTAGAACGAAACGAAACTAACCCCGAACAAAAACGAACACAGAACCGAACACGGCCAAACATAATGCCCGACAAATATGATGGTAGTTCGGATTGGCACGATTACGAAACTCACTTTGATTCATGCAAACTAATCAATGACTGGGAGGATGAAAACGCAGTCAAGTACTTGTCTGCTAGTCTTAGAGGACCTGCTCTAAGATTGATCAATGAACGTCCACATAAACATTGGACTTATGACGACTTGAAAGCAAGACTATCTCTAAGATTTTCTTCCTCGAAACAAGCAGAAAGCTATCTGCTGGAACTACGTGGTCGCAAGAGACGACCAAATGAATCGCTTCAAGAACTCGGACGAAACATTAGAGAATTGACAACGAAAGCTTATCCTGATTTTGACTTTGACGGAATTGACCGTCTTGCTAAAATTCACTTTACGGATTCAATTCAAAGCCCAGAGATTCGAACAGGTATTTTCCATGCCGGATCAAAGACCTTAGATGATATGATTGAAGCTGCAATCACCACAGAGACATTTCTGTTAACCGAATCTGAGCGTTCTTGGAAAAAGAACACTCATAATAGAATTGTTGGCACAGAACAAGCGAGTAAAAGTGACTTACAAAGAACAATTGATATTGCCGTGGAACAAGCCTTGCTTAAACAAAACAACCAGCAATGTCAAAACGACAAATCTACCAGAACTAACAAAAACGACCAAACCGAAACGTTCATGTGCTACTATTGTCAGAAACCAGGTCACATTGCAAGAAACTGCTTCAAGAAACAATCTGACATGACACAGGCACCTACTAACGAACAACAACGACCTAGAGGAACACAACAAAACTTCCGCCAGACACGAGGCCGTTTAAACGAAAATGGGCCGCCCATGGGGGCACTGGCGCGGCCAAACCAACGTTAGAACCAGCCCAAATACATGGAAATGAAAACTATGATAACATGACTTCAACTAACCTTCCTTTGAGCAATACGAACTGTAATGGGTTATTTGTAAAAGTTAGTATCCATGGCCAAGAGCATAGATTTCTGATTGATACTGGAGCCTCTGATTCTTATATATCTAAACAGGTTTATGAGAACATTCCTAGTAAGGATAGACCTTCATTGCGAGAATCAGATAAGAAAGCAAAACTTGCTAATAATACCCCTCTGCCCCTATTTGGTGTTGTGGCACTTGAATTGAAGATAGGCCCAACTTGCGGGTTTACTAAGTTGTTAGTCGCAGATATAAGTAATGATGGAATTCTGGGCCTAGATAATTTGTGCAAAATGGGTGCCAAATTAGATCTTACGACTTTCCAACTTTCTACTAAGTGGGGAGACCTACAGTGTGAACGAGAAGATGATGAAACCCTGTTCTGTCGTATCAGTACGTCTGAAACAGTCACCATCCCTGCAGGACATGAAGTTCTGATTAGAGGAACCGTGAAAGATAGAATGAAACCAAATAGACTAGGCATCGTAGAGATGGATAACGCCCAAAACCATCTAACCAAAAGTGGTTTAATTGTGGCTAGAACTTTGGTGAGAACAGGGAGTGAAGAAATTCCCGTCAGAATTTTCAATCCATCACCGTCAAACAAGGTGATTCGAAAAGACACCCACCTTGGTACAGTAACAATTGTAGAAGAAAGTGAAGTTGAAACGACACCAAAGTACACAAGGTCAAACCTAAACAAAGTACCCGAACACTTACAAGACCTATTAGAGAGAAGCACAAAAGAACTTCCTGAACAGTACCATGAGGACATAGCAAGTTTGCTAATAGAATTTCAAGACGCCTTCTCAAAAGGAGACAATGATATTGGGAGAACAAATCTTGTTGAGCATTCCATTAATACGGGAACGCAGCATCCCATTAGACAAAGACCCAGAAAGCATCCTCTAGGACAAAGAACGGAAATCAAAGAACAAGTAACAGAACTATTAGACAAAGGACTAATAGAACCTACAGATAGTCCCTGGGCCTCTAACATAGTACTCGTTAGAAAGAAGGACGGTACACAGAGATTTTGTATAGACTATCGATTACTTAATGTTGCAACAATCAAAGACGCGTATCCTTTACCGCGCATCGACGAGACACTTGATGCTCTATCAGGTGCTCGTTGGTTCTCCACGCTAGACTTAGCCAGCGGCTATTGGCAAGTTGGACTTGACACTGACGCGAGAGAAAAATCATCTTTCTTAGCGGGCGGGGGACTTTACGCTTGGAACGTTATGCCCTTTGGATTATGTAACGCCCCCGCCACTTTCGAACGATTAATGGACAAAGTACTCTCAGGATTACACTGGGAAACTCTTTTGGTGTACTTAGATGACGTTATCGTTTTTGGTAGTTCGGTACCCGAAGAACTTGCTAGACTAAAACAAGTGTTTCACAGACTTAGACAAGCGAATCTAAAACTTAAACCTAAGAAGTGTCACTTGTTCAAAACAAAAGTATCCTATCTTGGACATGAAGTGTCTGACATGGGAATATCGACTCAGACAGAGAAAACCGAGGCTATAAAGAACTGGCCTACACCGACAAATGTGAAAGAAGTGAGAAGCTTTCTCGGACTAGCTTCATACTATAGACGTTTTGTTAAAGATTTCGGATCTATTGCGAAACCACTTCATCAATTAACTGAGAAGCACCGTGCTGGGCGGTTCGAATGGAGTCCCGCCTGTCAAAATGCATTTGATGAACTTAAACATAGATTAACGTCTGCCCCGATTTTGGCATATCCTCGTTCGGAAGGTGAATTTATCCTCGACACTGATGCTAGTAACGACGGTATCGGTGGGGTATTATCACAAATCCAAGACGGACATGAACGGGTAATAGCTTACGGAAGCAAAGTCCTTAGCAAATCAGAGAGAAATTACTGCGTAACTCGGAGAGAACTATTGGCAGTAGTAACTTACTTGAAACACTTCAAACAGTACCTTTATGGTCGGCATGTTATAGTAAGAACAGACCATGGAGCCTTAAGATGGCTCACCAACTTCAAACAACCGGAAGGTCAACTCGCGCGTTGGCTGGAAGTAGTATGTGCATATGATATTGAAATAATACATAGAGCTGGTAGAAGCCATGCAAATGCAGATGCACTTTCACGACGACCTTGTAAACAATGTGGTAGAGAAACTGAGTGTGAAACAGAACTTGCGAGAACTGATATCGGTCGAACTTGTGTTATTGAATTGACAGACACAAATAACAATGTTGAGATTAGAAAGGCTCAACTCGAAGACCCGAATATCAAACCGGTGATAGAAGCACTTGAACGAGGTACGAAACCTACAAAGGAGGAAATGTCACCTCTGTCGTACAAAACGAAAGTGTTATTAGGACACTGGGAACAGTTAGAGATACATGACGGTGTTCTTTTCCGAAGATGGGAATCAGAGAACGGTAGAACTATTAGGAAGCGACAAGTATTGCCAAGGCAGAAAATTCGTGATGTATTAGAGGAACTGCACTCGGGTGCATTTGGTGGACATTTGGGATCCACTAGAACTTTGAAGAACGCTCAGATGCGTTATTATTGGGTAGGAATGAAGGCGGACATTAGATCTTTCATTCGTGAATGTTTGGCATGTAATAGAAGAAAGTCGCACGGTCGAAAACAGAAAGCTCCTTTGCAGCAAAGACGTTCAGGTAGTCCAATGGAACGAATTGCACTTGATATTCTAGGACCACTTCCCACCACTGAAGATGGTAACAAGTACATTTTGGTAATAGCAGATTATTACACAAAGTTTGTAGAGGCTTATGCCATTCGTGATGAAAAAGCCCATACTGTGGCTCGGAAATTGGTAGAAGAATTTGTCTGTCGTTACGGTGTACCAAAAGAAATACATTCTGATCAGGGTCGAAATTTTGAATCAAACCTATTCAAGGAGGTTTGTAAGATTCTAGGTGTAAAGAAAACAAGAACAACTGCTTACAATCCCAAGTCGGATGGGATGGTAGAACGCTTTAACAGAACTTTGTTGAATATGATAGTAACTATGATTGATCCTGACAAACACCAGCAAGACTGGGATAGATATATTCCTTTTGCTACCGCCGCGTACAGAAGCACCGTACACGAAACAATACAAGAGACACCAAACATGATGATGTTTGGCCGAGAAGTTACCCATCCTGTAGACCTTTCGTGCGAGCAAGCAACTTCAGAACTAAACACTGATTATGCTCAGGATCTACGAAACAGAATGGATAGTATGTACTCGAGGGTAACAGAACAAAGTGACAAAAACTTGAGACGACAAAAGCGAAACTATGATAGGCACACAAATGACGAAACATACACTGTAGGTCAATTTGTTTGGCTTCGCCATGACCAAAGAAAGAAAGGAATAAGTCCAAAACTAACAAACCGATGGGACGGACCTTTCCGAGTAATAACTAAACTATCCAATGTAACTTATCGCATTCAGCAAACACCCAGAACACCTCAGAAGATCGTTCACTACGATCGACTGAAACTTTATGAAGGACCAGAACTTGACGCTTGGAAGAAACCAAAAACTCAAAGAACCATCATCGAGGAGACACTCAACGGAACTTGTAACAATAACAAAGACAACACCGCCGAACTTGACAGACGTTATCCCCAAAGACATAGACGTCCGCCTACTTATTTCTACTAACTAACTTCGGCACATGAAGTATACCGGAACTCAAACGTCAGACCCCGAGGACCACATCGCCAAATATGGACAGGTGCCGCATTTCTCCCAAAAACAACCCAGACTCCTCACGCACCGAGGCCTGTAGCGAAACCCAGAGTTACTTTCATACACTTAATAGTAGGGAAAGTGTTGCCCGGGTCGTCGAGACTCTCCACCTTCCCGGAGGAGGGTTCTACACAAGATTTGAATATAAAGTTCGGAAGTTTTAAAGCATTCTCTACCCTAATCTTGCCTCTTTTATCTTCCTATCAACTTCTTCATCTTTTTCTATCTCTATCCCTATTTCTTATAAATGACAAAACTCTGTAACGCCACTGATAAGTATATATATATGATTATTGTGTGTATATAAGTCAAATTGAGCATTACTTTGATAAAGACTTCATGGGGAGGCCAAATTACACAGTTGGAAATAATCTTTTTGAGGTGAATTTCAACCAAAGAATATATACGTCAAATTTTGGCAGGACAAGAGATGTTATTTGAGTAAATGAATATTCGATTAATAGACATGTATATGCGTCTTAGGTGATTGATTGATGTTGTTGATGATGATAGGACGTTCCTATCGGGTGATGGATTAAGTACATGAGAGTTATAATGTTATAAGGAGATTAGTGAGTTGTACTAAAGAGCATCTCTTATATCCTGCCAAATAGACTGCCATTTTAAGAAATTGAGATTACAATTTTATATTGTAGGTTTGTGAAATTAAACCTCAGATGTTGATGATTTAATGCATGTTCGTTTTGTTTATATGAAGTCATTATTACGGTGATATTGAAATATGGATATATTATGTATATAGTAACAACATGAAATGCGAGGACGCATTTTATGGAGAAGGAGGCTGTGTAACGATCCACCCTCACAATATTATACTTGTAACTGATTTCCATGCTAGCTGTCATATCTTTCAGTATCTGAAACTTCTGAAACATGCAGCTTGAATCATCCCATCCTTTCTTTTCTCAATCTTGTCTTATTTCTGTCTTTTCCCCTCTGTCTCCCTCTCTCTCTCTATGCTCTCTCTCTCTCTCTCTCTCTCTCGCTCACTCCGAGACCTTGCATGCAGCCAGCCTATTTCTCTTCATCCCTTCACATTCTTCATTTATAGGTAAAAATTAATCTCGATTAATTTTATTCCAGAAGTACCGCTGCGAGTTATAGTCTGGATTGTGTGTGTTTTTGTGTATAAATACCTGCTTACGAGCAAAAGTTTCTAGTTTGAAGAAGTCTAGTATGAACGGCTTCACGTATAAACTATAAACACAACCGGAAGCATACGCGTACGTTGCTTCCGACACACTAGATCTAATCTATAAATCGTAGTAATATGCCTAAGAATTCATTATGTATGAAATATGTGATAAAGTTGTATATTTATTCAGATAGACAAACAAATTATCTCTAATATCATATTATTGTCTTAACAATCTCTTGTCAAAAACGTAAGAGAATTCGAATTCTGTACTTCTTTAAGTTTATTAACCAGGATCGGAATTCAGGTTGTGCGGTTGACGCGCATTATGTAAACAAACAGTGAATCCCAAATTCATGCTATGAAATATTTGTTTGTTAAATTTCTGCTCTTATTACAAAAGAGAGTTTGAAAAATGTATCTTATGGCTTGTATAAAGTTTCAAATAAACGCATTGTAATGTTTCCATTACTATAGCAGTGTAACTTTTGGAATAAATAAGCATTTAATATTGAATTAATAAAGAGTTGGAACTTTATAAGGACCGGTTGCAATGTGTACGAGCGCATCTAGTTATCTAGCTCTGTGCATGATCGCAGCGTTGCTTACAGCACGCGCATAGATTTCCCCCACGTACGCATGATTTCCCCCACGTACGCATACAGTGCATATATAAAATAGATTTTTCGGATTCGGGGCGATTCGGCAGAATCGCGCAACGAACTGGTCCAAACGTCGTCTCGCAAGAGCCGCCCAAACAAATTGGTCCAAACTTAACACTAAACTTTAAATAACATTTACTAATTCCCTAAACTCTCCTTCATAAACAAACAGGTATAGTTCTTTAGTTAAATTAAAATCCATTACCAATTTACAGTGTTATAAACAAACAGATTTTATAAAATAAGTATTAACTTGTGTGAATATAGGCTACATATAGGTCTATAAAGACTTATGTGAATTTGTAACAGTGGCGATAAAACTATTGATGTAAAAAGAAATGATTGAATAAAAATGAAGTTTTTGTTTTTGTGTTCAAACTAAAATCTTGTCTCAAACAAATGTGTTCTTCTTTTTGAGTATTAATTTAGTAATTCCATATACCTGTATTTCTAAAGTCATATATTTTGACTGAAACGAACTAGGATTTTATTGAAACATCACTTCTATCTTTCTTCCACGAGATATGGCCACCAATACCAGGCTCGCCGTGAGGGAAGGTAGAGGTGATGCGGTCGACGCCCTCAACGAGGGTGACGGCCGGTACAATATGTTCAGATATACACATTCAATTTAATTCAATTGATATTTATTTCATTTCCAACAGAAATAGATAAACTAAGGTATACAGAAAGTATGAAAAAATATTATGTACATAATTCATTTTTTCTTGGTAACTATACAAATACACTTTACACATAATAAAATTATTACAAGAAATTCTTAATTTCTGAGGAAATGGGGGGAGGGGGGGGGGGGATCCACTAAAAAGCAGTGCTTGTAGATTGTGGATCCCCAAGAAAAAGATAAAACTGTTTCAAATTGTGCGAATGAAGACTTGGAAAACACAAGCTACATGTAGACAATATTACAAAACAACAAACAACCACAAAACAACCACGAAACAACAAGGAGAAGGAAAACATATAAAAATAGAAGGACAGGGAAAAAAAGGAAGATTTTTTGTATTTTAGACTTGCCCTTTTCACCAATTTTCTTTTATTGTTTTATTTCTCCCTTTTCTATTAATTTGTTTTCACTTTGAAATTTTGCATCCCTGCAAATAATTTGTTATGAAATTGAAAAATGACATTCATGAAGAGAATGGTTTTGCTTGATTTATTAATTTATTTTCTATCAATTTGAAAAAAAAGGGGGAGGGGGCTGTTAGCTTGCTCTGAAATCGAAACATATTTTACCTCAGAAGTATTATAGTAATGGTTATAATATTATGTAATGATATATTACATTCATGTAATAAAATATATCAACAATAGTATTCGATAATGTATTACAAAATGATATATGTAATAATATGATAATTGTAAGTATAATAAAAATATGTCTGTAAAGTTCTTAAAGACATTAAAGAATGATATAAACCCGTAATTTTTGTATTATTATTATTATTATTATTATTATTATTATTATTATTATTATTATTATAATATAGCAATAGTAAATTAATAATAGTAACAACGCTTTTATAATGACCATAAGAATGAAATGAGGTGATAACAATTATACTATAAATGGTATTTTTTCTATTCCCTGTTATATACATGTACATGTATGCCCCCCATTTATATACCAACTAAAAATTGAATAATCCTTTATGTGATCAATCTACGTTTTTCTTTTAAACATAGTCAATGAATATTTAACCTTTTCCATTTCTTGTTTTATTTCTTAATAAGTCAATGAAGACGTTCATCACTATGTTGATCAAAAAGGGTATTATACAAATGGACCTGTATACTTACTGTTACTTTAATTCATTATGTTAATTATTTTCATGTTTGTGTAAGTTCAAAGAATACTATACTATTGTTTTTTTTTAAAAGGTGCTTTATTTTTAGCAAAGATAAGAAGGAATAACTTGTAATATTAGGATTTTGTTTTCGTAGTCGGATCTTTTAGTGACAAATTAAAGGAATGAGATAGACTATCCATTAATTGTATGAGTAAATCTTGCCCTTTCTTTCCTTCTACAGACCACAATGTCAGAGCCTCGATACACCATCGAGCAGATAGAGCTCTTGCGACGCCTAGTCCGCACCGGTCTCACCAAAGATGAAATCATCCACGCGTGTGACTCCATGGCCAAGATGGACTCTGAGTTGGGTCCCCTCCCATCCAAAATGGATCAGCCCATTGTCACGTCTCCACCAATCAGCAGCTACCATGCCCCACAGCAGCTGACAGTGACCAATAGGAACTCGGGGTTGGATACAACGGGTGGGTTAATGGGCCAGGAACCAGCATCTCCAGGAAACAGGACGTCCCTAGTGACTCTCCTGTCTAACGCAGGACATGGATTCCAAGAGAATGGGGATGGTGGTGATGGAGGCAGAGGTGGTGTTGATGACTTCCACGTAACCAATGAGGAAGTAGAAGCTCTCTTCAGGTAAGACATCGGTTGCTCTGTAAACTGGTATGACTTGATCCCTAAAAGTTGAGTGTCTTCACAGTGGTGTAGTTACAGGGGGCAATTAATGAGGGAGTATTTCCACTTCCCCTCTCCCCAGTGAATGGTGAAAAATACAATTCCCTCTTACGTCACTCAAGTCCCGGATGCAATAAGAGAGTTGTACAGCGGACAAAATTTAGAGTTGCAAATCGGTCACTTTAAACAAAGATTTCTTGGCTGGACGACAATGTTTGACTTTCATACTTACTTTATTCCATTTTTAAGACTCTCTTCTTTATATACACGCAAAAATTATCCAAATCTGACAACATTGTTTTTCTTCTCCACCCTCCTTTAAGTCCCAGTCTACAGGTATCTGTTAGACTGAGAATGAGATCGACTTTGATACAGATCTATTATTTGATTTTTCTTGTTTCATCCACTTCCACAGGAAAGGTCACATGAACGTGAAAGAAGACATCAAGGATTTCCTGACCCGCAATCGTCTTTCCCAGAACCTGATATCCCAGTCTACCGGTATCAGCCAGAGCTACATCTCTCAGTTCCTTCTCCACGGTTACGTGATGCGGAGGAGCACCCAAGCCATCCTCTACCGCTGGTTTCTTGCCAAGAAGAGAGAGCTCGAAGTTATGGGTAATGTTTGTCATCATCATCATCATCAATAGTGATCTGTCAGTTTATGACATGTGCAGTGATCCATTCAAAATTCGATACCAAGTGTCTCTCCAAGTTTCTCTCCAAGTTCCTCGGTCTTGAGCCAACCGTTTCATCGTTTCATACCCTGTTGCTCCACATTGTGTGATTAAATCGTCCAGAAAGCCTTTACGAGGTCTTCCCCTCTTCTTCTTTCCATGAATACGACCTTCTATGACTCTGACTCTTGTCATCAGGTTCTGATATTTTGGTTTCAGATAACATATATTGACAGAGGTCCTTTTTGTCTGTTTGGAGCCAGAAGGGCATTGTTGTTGTCTGGTGGATAAGTCTCCGGACCGTTAATCACATGGTTTGCGAGCCGAGTTCGACTGCGGCACTAATGTCCTTTTGTAGGATATTCATCTTATTTGGCACAATTCACCCAGCTGAGTTAAATGAGAACCCAGTAGAAAGAAAGTCTTTGAAAGCGTGAGTGCATTATCATGGTAGCTTGGTTCAAGTCGGAAATATTATGATTGCAGCTACTGAGCTACTTTGGATAAACAAGAGATGGAATTCTATTTTTAAAAGAGTCCCGTATTCCACATATACATGTATGTTTATGGAAGAGAATATTACATTAAGCAAAAAGAATTGTTTGTTGAAAGACTTCTTTTTTAAATAGTCATTTGTGTACCGTGTACTGTTCTAATTGATAGTACCTTTAAACCTGCGATAGCAACCACCTGTATAGAAAGACCACAGCTCATGTTTCCCTTGAAAATGGTTTATCATTGAAAGATGCACCAAAGGAACCTGTACATAGAGACCACCAGCCTAGAAAGACCACTTTTCTCCCTTGTCTCCCCTGAGCAGTCTTGATGTGCAGATCTCAATGTACCACTTTTCATTTCTTTTCCTTCAGTGGTCTTTATAAACAGTTTCACTCTTATTCTTATCTTACCATGCGTAGGGGTAATCAGCAGTACCCCAGAGCAGCAAGACAACTCTGCTTCCTCCCCGCACCTCACCCCGCATCGAGTGCGCCCTTTACAACCCCGTTACGCCCCCTACCAAACCCCCACCCAGTCCACGCCCACCAACTCCAGTGCGGCGAATTCGGGCAAGCGACGAGAGAGGTTCGTTTGGAAAGACAACTGCCTGAGAGTCCTGGAGGCGTACTTCAAGAAGAATCCATACCCCAATGACATGGAGCGCATCAGACTGTCAGACGCTTGTAATGCTCTGCAACAAAGTTTATGTAAAAATTTGATTTGATTTGATTTATTTATTTCTGTTTGATTTTCTTTTTCTTTTGCATTTTTACAAATATATAACAAACAAACCATTGCAAATTTTACACATTTCAAAAGAATATAATGTTGAATAAAGTAAGGCTGGCTGTAACTGATCAAAAAAAATCAAACAGGAGGGTTGACAAAATAAGCAAAGCTTGATAGCATGACTACCCTCAATGGATACATAATAATACGAATATGGAGGAACAAAGAAGAAAAAAAGAAAGAGGGGGTGTACCGTGTACATCAAGATCACAGATGTATGTGGTACAATGTAGTTGGATTTCAATTTGATATATGAAGATAAAAAAGAAGATGCACATTTAAATATTGGGTGGCCAACTTAGGATGTAGTATAGAATGAGAAGACTCACAAGGTTTCTGGACAATATGAAAAAGGTAAGAATGTGAAATCAGCGGGCTGGTTTATATAGACTGTAAACCTTTGTTTGTATAAAAAACGGTGTTTAAGCAGTATCCCAATTAGGCCACTCTTTAATCATTCTATTTGTTCATGTGATCTTCTATGTGATTTGGTGTTGAAAAATTGAAAGTCCTTGTTAATGAACTTTCTGAAGTTGTAGTCGGTAGGAAGTACTACCGGTAATGATTTTAAAGTATTGCCTTTAAATAGGGATCACATACGTATGTTGGATTAGATGTAAATTTAAGCTGAAACTAATATTGTAATTTGTCTCATATCATTCTAATTGTAATATGCAAACAATGTTTTTTGTAGTTTTGTGGTGATTTATTTTCCTTGCTGTGATACCGGTACTCAAAAGCATGTTGGCAATTTTCAAGCCTTCAAGTTCAAATCATTGTTTCAATTTCGTGCAATTTTCAAGCATTCAAACTCAAATTCAAATTATTATTTCCATTTCAGTGGGTAACAATATCCCGGAACACAGTGGAGTGAACCCAAGCAAAGTGTACAATTGGTTTGCCAATAGAAGAAAAGATGCTAACCGTAAAAAGAGAATGGGTAAGTAAATACATTCCTTGGTTCAATGGTTCAATCTTTTATTCTTTGTGCAGATTTGACAGAAGAATCTTATCAGTGGGGTTGAAATAAATCAAGATTTAAATCTCTTCCCAAAGTTAAATTTTTTGTAAGAAACATTTCATCAGGAAATTACTATGAATGAATGATCCCGCTTTCATTATAATTTTGTTTTACTTTTCCTTTTTTTTGGGGGGGGGGGGGGGGGGGTCAGGCTCATTACCACTCTGGTTTGAAAATGACCGACATTAAATTCATGACAAATATCTGTCAGTCTGCCTGTCTGTCTGCCTGTCTGTCTCTCTCTCTGTCTCTTTCTAACTTGGAAGCTATGATTTCCATTTCTCTGAAGCAGATTTTGCAGTGAAAACGTAAGAGGAATAATGTTCGTTGTTAAGCAGAATAGTTACTCGTAGCCGTCTTGGGGGATTTAAAACTAGTGTAGATGGATCCCCCTAATTTTGTTGAATCTTTCCTGACTTTTTACATTTTCCAAAGTCTATTAGAGGCTTTAAAGGCACACTGTCCTACTTGTAGCTACTTGCTCCCTCTATATAGAAAACTTCCCCAATCGGTGCCTGTTGGTCCCCCATGATCCTCTTTTTCTTATGTTATATGAGAGCCGAGTTAATGAGATAGCCACCTGTCACAGTGACCTCGCTGGCTTGCTGTGTGGTCTTATCCCTTCTGTCTGAAGTATTAAAGCCTGCCTTTAAAAGAACAAAATGACAGTGTCTTCTTTTAGTCACATTTAAAAATTATCTTTGGATCCAGAATTCAATGAATTACACTTAAAATATGAGCAGAAAGAGAAAAAAAATCACAGAAAATTTTGAGTCTATGTGCCGCTCGCGAAGAAGAGTGTTTTAGTTGTAACTAATCATTACAGTCTATAAATTGGCAACACTGAGGAAAATGTAAAATCACTCTTTTTCCGTGTACAATCAGCAATTTGGGGGGTTAAATCTTGCAATCTTCTTTCACATTGGTTCTTTAATAATTATTTAACACAAGATATTCATTTAATAAACATTTTCTTTTCTTTCGAATTACATGTATATGTATGTAGGAGTGGAAAACATGATTAATTGTTGCCAAAATGAGAGAAGGGAAAGCTGATTAATTTAGAAAATAAGAAAAGTCTGAACTGCTATTCCCCTGTTACATTGAATGGTTCTGAATGACTCTTGTCTTACAGCTGCAGAACCTATTATCACAAGAACAGTCTCTCATGATGATGACTCCATCCCTGAAGTGGATTATATTGACGATTCAAGCGCTGATCTTACAAATGAAGGAGATACATGCATGGCAGGTTAGAACTTATAATAATAATAAACTTAGTTTTTTTATATACCACTTATTATAACCACTAAGCGCTTCCAAACTTGGAGATTATTACCCCGGCTTTAGCTGTGCTGCCAATACGGCGCTCTAGCATTTCAAAGAATTAATTTCCTGCCAGCTACCCATTTACATCACCTGGGTTGAGTGTGGCTTATGTAGATCAATGTCTTGCCTAAGGACATTAGTGCCGCGGCAGATCTCGAACCGCGGACCTTGTGATCAACAGTCCGGCGACTTAACCACTCGACCATGACACCTCTACACTTATAGATCAAAGTCCCTGTGGGAAATGAAAAATGATATACCGTAAATCTCCGTGTATAAGGTGCACCTGTGTATAAGGCGCACCCCTATTTTGTTGCCTTGTTGCCGTAAACCCACGCAGGGAAGGACCTTCATTTTACATCGAGGTGCAGTTGAAGTTGTGAACTTGTCACAAATAATAGTAACAATGTCGTTGTAGAAGAATGTGTAAGATCATTAATGTAAATTAAAAACAGGTCCAGACTCTAAGGCTTCATGATACCAAGTGTCCCACACCAGCCTCATCACATCACCTAGCAGAAGCACTGTGTTCTATGCCAAACATCAATAGTCATGCATGATATGAATAGCATCCTCTAAATTTCTGACAATGGAGTACCTTGTGGTACACCATTTGTTATAGAAAAAAAAATTGAGGAATTATTTATATAAACTACATATTGAGATCTATTAGAAAGATTACTTTCAAACCAAGATGACAGACAAATTTGAGTGTTGTTGTAGTTTCCGAGTGGTGAGTCAACACACTGATTACTGAGCTGGGAGACATTGCCAGGCATAGCGCCATAACGCACCCCCGACTTTCAAATTTTTTCGGCGGCAAAAAAGTGCGCCTTATACACAGAGATTTACGGTACATGAATTATGTATCAACAGAAAGCGTATAACTTATAGATTACAATAATAGATTATATATACAGTTTGTGCATATGCTATTTTAGTGTCTGTCTGAGGAGTAACAGCTTTCTGAAAACTTGAAATCTAAAGCTTTGAAAATCAGAAGTAGTTGACCTAAAAACTAGCCATCGAATTGTTGACATCATTTATGTGGAGTATAAGCATTTTCACAATGACTTTGCATTAATTCAGCCCGGTTCATCGCCTCAGCTATTTAGGCAAGCAGATATAGGCAAATTTGACCCCTGTTGACCCGTAATTTGGAGGAGTGCCGTAAATGAAGTTTTAATTTTGCTTCGGTGCAATACTGAAAAGGGAAAGTATTTGTATTCTATATTTATTCAGCTTTCCATTGATATAAAGTTGTATTTTCATATAGATATATGAAATATATGTATATAGATAGTGTCTTTATATAGTCAGAGTTTTTTGATATGCAGGGATACCAGTTGGTTGTAACCAGTGAACCTGAAAAGAATATATTCTGTTTTTATCAAATTGTAAAAATTCACACAATTCAACCTTCGAGCTGCGAGTTGATTTTCAATAAAACAAACCATTTATTATTATGACTCGTTGGAGTCCTGTATGTGCTGTACAATATGAAGCTGGAAAAAGCCTTAAGTGGGGAGAAATCGGAGCCTGAAAACTGGCACCCCTGTAATATACATTTATTCTTTTTTTTCCTGCTAATGATGTAGAGCTTTTATTTCCTTCAGTGAATATATTCCTTGCAGATCCTTTCTTTGAATCTGATATTCAGGTTTATATAGCTACATGGATAAATGATCAAAACTGATTTCCCATGTTTTCAAACTGGTGGATCCCTATTCCATTGTAACAGTGGAGCAAATTTTTTCCTCGGAACAGAATTTTATTACCAGAACACAATACAGTCAAACCTGCTTTAGTGACCACCTGTCTATAAAGACCACCTGTCTACAACAAGCACATTTTTTGTTTCCCTTGAAAATGGTTTCTCATTGAAACTGTACTAAAGGAACCTGTGTACAAAGACCACTTTTTGTGTTTCACTTGGGCGGTCGCTGTAGACAGATTTCACTGTATAAACTAAAATTAAAAAAAAAAAATATATATATTATTATGGCAGGTGAGCTTGAAGATGAGCATGACGACGGCAACATGATGAATAACATGGGGGGTGACGACGACCAGGATGATGCAGAGGTTTCCCTTGAAAATGGTTTCTCATTGAAACTGTACTAAAGGAACCTGTGTACAAAGACCACTTTTTGTGTTTCACTTGGGCGGTCGCTGTAGACAGATTTCACTGTATAAACTAAAATTAAAAAAAAAAAATATATATATTATTATGGCAGGTGAGCTTGAAGATGAGCATGACGACGGCAACATGATGAATAACATGGGGGGTGACGACGACCAGGATGATGCAGAGGTCGCGACCCAGCTGGTAGAGGTCAACAACTCCATCATGACCCTCATGAAGGCGGTGGAGGAGAGGACGGAGGACCCTCAGGTCAAGACGGAAGCCGATACGTGATGGTACTTGTGACCCCCGACCCCCGGCCCCCTACTCAGTGTAATTCAGGGTACGCGTATGCATGTTTCCTCCCTTTGAATAGCACCCCCTTAAGTCTGGTGTGTAAAGACAATACGGGCTGATTCTTTTGTGTATTCCAAGCCGGCCGGACTTTGTTGCGTGAAAAGTATCTGGATGGTGACCCGGCCAGGCCTAGGTTTGAGGATGCCACGGGTGATTTCCAGAGATTTGGTGGTGTTTCTCTTTAAGAGGTGTCGGTACCATCTTGGTACAGTGTCAGCACGTGCTCTGACGACCGTTGCTCTGTTGTTATTTTATAACACAAACGCCTCTCGAGACTTGGAACCAACCCTGGAACCAACACTATACCTAACACCTGTATTCACCTTTCTTGTTCAGACGATGATCTTGTGAATACAGCCCTACCACTTTCAATATAACTGCCACTGCATGTCTACATAAGGCAAGGTAATGAGCTAAACAACAACTCAAAATCGCTATTGCAGACCTATCCCTAACGTACCCTCTATTTTGGATGAAATACAGCTTGGAGTAAGTGTCGTAGGAGCACATTTTAGATCAGCTGTTATGGCAGTGGTTGATATATATATACAGGCTGAACAAAAATCTTAAAGATCACAATCAACAAGGGGGCCAGTTTCTCAAAGCCATCATAAGTCTAAGTTCTTGGACAACCCCATGTTCTAAAACACATTCAATGCATTGTCTACAAACTTTGTCATATGACAGTTTTGAGAAACTGGTCCTCGAGGTGTTTCAGCAGTAGTGTTCACTCTGGGATGGAGTGTATAGGGTTCAGATCCCAAAGTTGACTCCAAAAATCTTTTTAGACCAAAGAAAGGACATTCCGAGGCCATGGACAGGAAAAGCGATAACAAAACCAATAGTTGGCTTGAAATGCAAAATTGCCCATTGTCTAGTGTTTTATATATGTGTTTTGAATAATTTGATGAAATTTGCTGAAGTATGAGAGCAATAAAACCATACTTCGCGACTATGATATATGTGTACGACAATTAATAATAAGGTCATACTTGACAATCAACCCCAAATCAACAGTTAAAACCTTGCCTGACATTTAACCATGTACAGAGTATTATGCAGTATGATGCTGAAGATTGTAACCTTTTTGGATGATTATTATTATTGTTGACGGTTTCCTTGCATAATTTGAATACTAGGACACTGCTAACGTTTAAATCTCACAGATAGGACATCGTGACATATTCATAATTCCTGCAAAAATCTACAGAAATTGATGTTGGTTGCAAAAGGGAAACACCACCTTTAAGCATAAAAGCTGCAGTTGATAAAATAATCCAACAATGAATGCATGTACAGAAGTAGTTTTGATATATGAGAAAAAGCAATATTCAGTGGAATGTACTAACATTTGTTGAGGCAACCAGATATGTGTATGTGAACCAGAAATAACCTCTTTTTAAAATATTGTCTTTTGCCTCAGTCGTTTGTAATCTGTTAAAAATTTCTTAAAGCATGTAAAATGTTGGTTATATTCTAGTACTAACAGTCGAACTTGCTTTAGCTACTGCTTGTACACAGAGACCGGCTGTCTATGAAGACCACACTTTCATTTCAATTTCTCATTGAAATGTGATTTAAGGAACCTTTCATAAACTTTTGGGAGTTTTGGGAAATGTTGAAAATTGGGTGGAAAGTGATTCTTTAAAATTTTGATAAATTTGGATGCTCCTGTGGATGAATTATAAGGACTAGAAATTTTAGCCCCTGAAACACTTCTGCTTTCGATAAAAATTGAATATACAAATTTACTGGTGCTCCCGGTAAATTTTGAGAAATTTCAAATAGCGCCTACGGCCGTCAAATGGTATAGCTGCGACCATGAAAATCTCAGAATATGTAGTTGTAATATATAACTTCCAAACGGGAATAGCTAATCGGTGGATTTTAGTCAAGAAGCATTGTTTTATAGCTTTATTAATATCTTGACCTTGAGAGGGAGCTATACAACATAAAGAGTTTATTATTTATAATTTCATAATTTTAGACTCGATTTCAACCGCGATAACGATCACTGAATATTGTAGGATCGCATATATGCTTCCAATATGTCAATTTGAACCAAATTCATGACCCCATACCAACACTTTGTATTACCTTTAAAGACAGCTTCTCTGGTAACCCTTAATACTGGTCTTTAATGAGTAAATTATGGTTTTGCCATGTCATATCTTAACGAGGCTTCAATGTCCAGACAATATTCACTTTACAACTCTGTAAAGGTATACAAGTTTCAAACTGTGACACCAAAACACACACAAAAATGCTTGTACTTATCTTTATTTCACATTTAAGAGGTTGCACATGTTTGATAATATAGACTGAGAATGCTGAATTGCTGACAATTGTTTTCAAAAGGCTGTTACTTTTCATTTGTTATTTCATTCTGTATCAGTTTTGTTTATATATGTAGCTAATATTTCAGATGTACACTAAACATACCTTTACAATTTGCACTTCTGTCATTTATGAAATTGCAATTATACTTAAACATATGTTAGGTTTGAATCAAATAATTTTAGTATTTTCACTTCTGATAGCAAGAATTAGAGTATATTTTGAAGTCAAATGTTCCAAACTTCTCTTTTGGGCTACCCTTTTTAATCTGTCCAAAAAAAATGATGTACATGTATTCTTATGCCTGGCATCTGTGCTGCACTGTGTCAAAATCTTGCTGGGTGCGGATATATTTACCAAAAAAGAAAAAAAAGAAAGTAATTTGCTAGTCTTTTGAGTAATTGATTCGTAATGAAAGTATTCTTGAGTATTTATTGAACCAAAGAAGGGTAACTTTAAATGAATCAATATTTTCTCTTGGACATTCAGTAAAAAAACTGACTTTCCATAGAGATAGAGATCAGATTTTTTTCATTTCATTATTATCTGTGATATTTATTAACACCTTGAGCATATTATTTTGCTTTGTATTATTCAAACTGTGTAGAAAGTAACTTGAGATGGCATTGAATGTTGACCCTTTGTGTTTGTAACTCTTGTTTTACACATACAAGATGCGATTTCCCCCTAATTTCTACAATATGATGAAACAGGGCATGCATGCTGATGTGTATGCTTCTGAGAAAGTCTGGCATCTAAAGAGTAACTGAAAAGACTGGCAAGAGAAATGAACATTAGTACCTGGCTTGATGCTAACACCGCTCGGGATACATAGGCGCTCAAAATTTACTTCCGGACCCTCCAAATTTTTTTACCAAGGGCTTTAATGGAAAGAAACCATACAAATTTACATCCAGACCCCTTACACAATAAGTTAGTGTGGTACCTTGGCCGATATTGAATTGGATACTTTGTTAAAGTAAAACTTTTACTTATTTTTTTGCTAAGCTAAGAAATTGACTTACCGGTATACTATATTCAAGCAACATCTAAGACTTTAACTTAGTCAGATGAAATCTAAGTTAATACTTATAGCTGAAGTATGTAATTGAATACCAACTTTAGCCCTTTTAATTTGTTTTACTTAAGTATAATACAAAGTGATTAAAAAAAACTAAAGTATCATGTTTTATACCGAGTTAGGGAATATGCACTGATGCTCACCACACTATTTGCTATTCTTCTCTTACTAGTTATTTTATTTTTTTAAATTAAAAAACCCAAAGACTTGTCAAAAGGCCTCTGGTACTCTCACTTAAAGAATGAATGTACTAATATTCCCATGCTACTGCAATGCATTTTCAATGTAAAAATGAGAAGGGTTCACCATATGGACAGAATCTGAATGCATGTGGATTTTTGACTTACCAGAATTTTTTTTAGAGCTTCGTCCTTCTGGATGTAGTTTTATGGTATAGGAAAACATTTAGAAATTCATTTTTACCTATACCGTAAACAACATCCATAAAAACTGGCTACAGATAAATCCCTGAATGTTTTATTCAGGATTATGTATTATACAAATTCCTTGAATTTACTCATTATTTTGGATTTTTGTTGTTTTATGTCAGTGAATTTATGAAATGAATTATTTTCAGATTAGTTTTATGTTGTGTTTCATTCAAGAGGTTTAGTAGTCAGTGTACCATAACTTTTGTTTTATTTTGTATAGTACCTTCATGTTTGTGCATTTTGCTTTATTGTTATATATCATATTTCATAGGAATGATTCTAATCATTTTGTTTTAATATTGCACCATGTGAACTAATTATTTTATTGTGCAAAAAAGGGTTGCAACCAGGCCCAATATTTTAAACTCCATGAATACATTTTTTCTCATAAAGTTAAGGTAAGATGCGAAAGTTAAATGCACCTGGCTGGAATGCTCCCCTGTAAAGTGTTTAGACACATCGTCAATGTATTAGCGCTATATAAAAGCTGAATATTATTATAATTATTTTTAAATATTTAACAAAGGAGATGCAGAAAATAACTACCTAGATGGCATCCTGGGAAGTTAATTTTTACAATGGCAACGTTAGAGTCTACATACATGCTGTTTCCAAGCAAACCACCGAGATGGATATGCCAGGGCCCGTTAAAAAACCCAAAGACTTGTCAAAAGGCCTCTGGTACTCTCACTTAAAGAATGAATGTACTAATATTCCCATGCTACTGCAATGCATTTTCAATGTAAAAATGAGAAGGGTTCACCATATGGACAGAATCTGAATGCATGTGGATTTTTGACTTACCAGAATTTTTTTTAGAGCTTCGTCCTTCTGGATGTAGTTTTATGGTATAGGAAAACATTTAGAAATTCATTTTTACCTATACCGTAAACAACATCCATAAAAACTGGCTACAGATAAATCCCTGAATGTTTTATTCAGGATTATGTATTATACAAATTCCTTGAATTTACTCATTATTTTGGATTTTTGTTGTTTTATGTCAGTGAATTTATGAAATGAATTATTTTCAGATTAGTTTTATGTTGTGTTTCATTCAAGAGGTTTAGTAGTCAGTGTACCATAACTTTTGTTTTATTTTGTATAGTACCTTCATGTTTGTGCATTTTGCTTTATTGTTATATATCATATTTCATAGGAATGATTCTAATCATTTTGTTTTAATATTGCACCATGTGAACTAATTATTTTATTGTGCAAAAAAGGGTTGCAACCAGGCCCAATATTTTAAACTCCATGAATACATTTTTTCTCATAAAGTTAAGGTAAGATGCGAAAGTTAAATGCACCTGGCTGGAATGCTCCCCTGTAAAGTGTTTAGACACATCGTCAATGTATTAGCGCTATATAAAAGCTGAATATTATTATAATTATTTTTAAATATTTAACAAAGGAGATGCAGAAAATAACTACCTAGATGGCATCCTGGGAAGTTAATTTTTACAATGGCAACGTTAGAGTCTACATACATGCTGTTTCCAAGCAAACCACCGAGATGGATATGCCAGGGCCCGTTGCATAAAACTTACAATTGATGGTAAATTTGCCATCAATGGCAATTAGCATGGTAACATGGCTCAATAGCCAATCAAAATCAAGGTTTGCATGGGAGTTACCATTGATAGCAATGTTACCATCAATGGTAAGTTTTGTGCAACAGGTGCCCTGGAGCCATCAGGGTGGAAGGGTCCTAGTGTAGAGGAGTTTATAGCTATTTTCTAGCGTTCCAATTAGATATTTATACAATTCACCTTAAAATGATTCCACCATACTCAAAGTTTTTTACAATTCCCTACATTATTTTACTATACAGTCAAACCTGTCTATAGCAACCGCCCAAGGGAAACACAAAAAGTGGTTGTTGTATACACGTTCCTTTAGTGCATGTTTCAATGAGATACCATTTTCAAGGGAAACAAAATATGATCTTTGTAGACAGGTGGTCACTAAAGCAGGTTAGACTGTATAAGTGTATAATGATGACACAACTATTAACTTTTCTGATCTTGTACATCCTCATACTCATTTATAAATCATTCATAAATCATTTATTCATGAAATTGCTCTTTAAAATATTTAAATCTCTTTACAAAATAAAATGTGCAATGTATTCTACAATCTAATCAATCTTGAGTATAATTTATGAAATAACTTATACATTATTTGTGATATGTAAATATAGGAATAATTATTGACTCTAAGCAATTTTAGTATAATTTATTTATTATTCTTTTAGAAATCTACCGGTATGTTAAATGCTTTGACAATCACTCTTCGATTAATTTCTAATACTAGCACAATCTGAACTTCAGAAGTGAGCAAAGGGCAATAAAAATGTACCTCGCAAAAATGCAGTGACCATTGTATTCCACACTTTTGATGAGATGTTGTTGAGTTCACAATGAAGATCTTTAAAGAGAAGGTTGAGTTCTGGGAAGAGGTGGAAAATAATTTGTGAGCGTAATCATTCTTATTATGCGAGTGTGGAAGAACATCAGATATTAAAGACATGTTCCCTGAAAAGCATGGCTCTCAAATGCCTACATATTCTAAATATGTCATGTAACATCGTAAAACTTGGGGGGTAGGATTTGTACGCCGCGTGTTCGTGTTGTCCCATATACATCTTTCTGTGTACAGTGTTTGTAACTTTACCAAGACTTGGCCAAATTTCTTATCATTTTGATGATTTCAGGACCTTGCAATACACACAAGTTCTTATATGCTAGATGATCAACCTTTTCTGGTCGATTCCACATCGTTTCTTTCACAATGCAATCGCATGACCAGAACTCAACTTCATCTTTAAAGAACCTCTTATTAGCTGTTTTGTACATCTATTTACCGTATAATAGTAAGATTAAACGAGAACTTACGTTCAAAGTTACCTGTGCATGCACAGGCGGGTTTTCATATATTCTCGAACAAGAATTATGAAGTAAAATCATTTAAATGTTGAAGATTAATTCAAGTCTGCAGTTCTTCCAAAGTCATGAGTAATAAGGAATGAGTATTAGATTCATATCGTGATAGTTGTATACTAGTAGTCACAACTCTGTAAAAGTGCTTGCGCAATACAAGTTATGGGTTCAGTACAAGTTGGCAGACATCAGGAGGGTGTTTCACAAAGATCCTAAGTTGAACTTATCTCTAAGTTGGACTTAAAAATTATGGAAAGCCATTAGCATCTTTGAAAATATTTTGTAAAAGTTATTTTGAAAGGCATAAAATGTTGATTCAAATCATTCATTTTTTCTGTCATCAAGGAGACTTCATGTTCTGGATGTGGAATTCATAAAAAGTCTAAAATACTTTAATTTCTGCTTTTGAATATATTTAATTTTAAGGCTCCAATGGCTGTCCATAATTTTTAAGTCCAACTTAGTGCTAAGTTCTACTTAGGATCTTTGTGAAACACCCCCCTGTTGAGATATGTGTATTTCAATGGGATATCGGCGTACTTGTATTACTGAAGATTTCATGAAATGATGTCCAGAAATTTAACAGATTTTGCACTGGATATGCTGTCCACTTTAAAGGTAAAGACCAGTTTTGGAAACGTCCCAATTTCAAAATATGAAATGGAAGCTCTTTATTACCAATCATATGAGAGAATATGTTTTGACTAATACATGATAATAAAAAAAATTGCCGGGAAACCGCCTACTAATTGATATATTTGGTAAATTAGTTTATCTATTGGACTGTGAGAGACAAACGTACGTGTCGCACACGTGTGTGTAGTCCCATATACATCTTTCTGTGTACAGTGCTTGTAACTTTACAAAGACTGGGCCAAATTTCTTATCATTTTGATGATTCCAGAACCTTGCAGTACACATCAATACTTATATGCTAGATGATCGACCTTTTCTGATCGATTCCACAACGTTTCTTTCACAATGCAATCGCATGACCATAACTGGTCTTTATCTTTGATATGGAAAAAATTGTTGTTCTATCGCTTAGTAGTTTGTTTGGCAGTGTATTCATCTTGTTCATGTGGCCCTAAGTTGAGAGGCTCCCACGTACGAAACATTACATTATTATTGTCTACACTTGTATTTTCTCATTTGGAAATTATTTTGATAACCAAATATTATTTGTTCAAGTTTGAATTGTTCCTTTTGTATATATTTATATAATTTTAAATGGCAAAATCTTTTCCCACTCATTATTGTTAAATTGAGCAACTCAGGGATGGAATTGCCCCAAAATTTGAAGGATAGAAGTCCACTTTGTGCCCTTGCTGCTTTAGAGTAGACATGTCGCCATGCTCGACTTCGAAATAATGCCGTTGATGAGAATATACCTTTAACTAATTATCAGTGGTACTTACCAGGAAACTATTGAAATATGATATTCTTGCATGTAATAGTATTTTGCCGATTTCAGTGTGTATATCAAATAATGATAATGGAATTTTGTTATTCTTGCGGCTGTCTAATTTTCTTTTTCATTGTGCACATAGAATATAATACTCTTGTAGAACTTATCTGAAATGAATACAACTCTACAATACAAGTATCTCAACAAGTCCCTAAGTATATGATGATTGGTTCAAAGCTGAATTGATTTAAAGAATTTTTTTTTTGGAGCAAGTACATGTTATGTTGGTATTCAATCTGTAGACAATTTTTTGAGTCTTAGAAAAGAGACCAAAGAATGAAAAATGGTCTGTGAAATACCAGGTGTATAAATATTGTGATGCTGTTGTTTTGTAACAATTTTGGACAGAGGTTTTCTTTGTAGTGTCGTATGTACACAGTGCTGAGTTTTTTTAAAACGTAAATAGAAGATATTTTGGTATTAATGTATATATGCGAGACATCATATTGATGCCAAAAAATAAAGAAACAAAACATTTCAACTTTCTGCATTGATATCTGTATGTCTTATTTGCTCTATCTCTATGCACAAAGGAACTCTTATCTTGTATCAGATAATGCTTTTGCATGACTTTACAACCGTGATCTGCCACGCTAGCTTCAAAACAACATACAAAAGAAGAAGAATGTATAGTGTAACATTGAGTGAATTTGTGTAAAATTGAATAAATTTGAGTGAAATTGAGTGGAGTATAGACTCATTCACACAATCAACAATAAGTGGTTAAAAATAATGCAGTAAAGAACATTTCAAAGCGATACTGAGTTGATGAACTTTGTGCCCTTGCGTACTGTTTATTTCGTCCATTTCCCCTGAAGCTATAACGCCCAAATGTTCTCAATGGATGATTTAGTGCAAGAATTTAGGATCAGCCTATTCATAATTCAAGATACCAGTTGGATTTATTTAACGAGACTAAAACGAGGCCCAAACATGTTGGAGGCCCACATGATGTGCCATACAATATGGAGCCTAAAACCACTGAAATCTGGCATCCCCAAATTAACTATGTGCCTTCATCTCTTCTTAATGAAAGAACACCTTAAATATATATATACAGTCAACCTGTCTGTAGTGACCGCCCGAGGGAAACACAAAAAGTGGTCTTTGTAGACAGGTTCCTTAAGTACATGTTTCAATGAGAAACCATTTTCAAGGGAAACAAAAAATGTGGTCTTTGTAGGTGGTCACTAAAGCAGATTTGACTGTATAATGCTTTACACGTATAATTCAAAACAAACAAGAAAATGTCGAGTTACTTCCTGTAAAAAAGCTGACATTTAATAGTCCAAGCAATATGTACAATGTACGTTACAATTTTATCACAACAGGAAAGTGACTACCGGTACTGATGTCAGAGTACTTTCAGTTGTATGAAGTCAAATATACCCTCATGTCCTCACAATGATGGTAAAGAAGGAATATTCTTGAATTCTGTGATGACAACTCCTAGTACCAAGAAAATTACCATGTTATTTCGAAACCTTGATAAACCATGGTTCACAGTCATTAGAATACTAAGAATTGAGACCAGAGAAAATATAAAAAGATTTTATTTTAACAGTTGACTTTACAATGAGGTTCCAATTTACTTCTACGGAAATGGAGTTGGTGCTCATTTTGTAAACATACAAGTTGATAGCAGAGACTGAACTTTCTACATGGCCTCACAGTGACTGCATAGACCTATACAAGTCAGGGAAGATGGTACACACAATGTCTTCATTACTAGGGAAAGGATTGTCTGCAAAGAGGTAAAAGCCTTGCTTACTACATGTACTAGTAACACCAAGAAACTCATGTCATCTTATTGAGGTAATCATATTCCATGTCCTTGATGTAAGGTGATTTCATAACTTCTCCTGGGCCCCTTCTTACAAAGAGTTGCGACTGATCCAAATCAATGGCAAGTCCTCCAGTCAATCGCAAGTTTGCAGTCTCCTATCTCTTATGTACATAGTTGCGATTGATATCAACTCTTTGTAAGATGGGGCCCTGCTATCAAATATGTCACATTTAATGGTTCTTCCATGTTTTTTTAAATCTTAATACCAATCCTTCATTACGGATCTTCACTTTTCCATACCAGCTCTCAATATCCTCCCCACATGCAATGGATGCCCTGGTGGTAAGCTCACAACCCCAGACCTAGCAGATCTTACAAAACATGAAGGAAGACATCAGGGGGGCGTTTCACAAAACTTGTCATCTGTGACAAATGACAGTTTTTGTTATAAGCTACTGAAATCCTTGCTTCTGATTGGCTGTCAGCAGATTTGTCACTGAAAAAAGGCTTTGTGAAACAACCCCCAGAAGAAGCTGTGAGAGCATCTGGCCTCGCCCAGGAGGATGCTGAAGACCGAAGGCTTGGGGAAAAGCCTTCAAGAAAATGAACCGTCCAACTCCACAGCATTAGAAAACGGATTTCAAACGATGACGACGGCGCTGGCGCTGATGATAACTGGGACTGTACTTGTGAATGATGGTGACGATGATGACAACGACTTGATGATGATGATGACAACGATTTGACCATGACTTGATGATGATGATGATGATGACGGCAATGATGATTGACGAAGATGATGATGATGATGATGATAAATTGATGATGGTGATGACGATGATGATAAACTGGTGTTACACAAGTGTCTTTCAGTCCAGGACCTTAAGGGTTCTCCACAGTCTGTAAACTTGTAAAGATTGCTGTGTTGATATCCCCAACACTAAGCTCCCAACAAGAGTCTTTCTACTTGAAGCCTGGATCTAACTATCATACAAGTTCTCCACAGTCTGTAATGGTGACAGTTTCCTTGGGTTTGCCCGACTTTGTTCCAACCGATTCCATCTTTTTCACGACGTTCATCCCGTCGATCACCTGCCCGAAGACACAGTGCTTGCCATCCAACCTGAAAGTGAGAATAAAAATTTAGAGTGATCCAAATGGATGTTCTTCATCAAGATTTTTCAGAGAAGTAATTTAAAGCCTGTCTGTACTAGTATGGCCAGGAGGGATTAGACCTCCCTGCATGGTCACTGACAGGTGGTTACCTCATCAAATCAGCTCTCAATTAACATAAGAAAAAGGGGATCATGGGGGCCCTACTGGTACCGCTTAGGCAATGTTTGCTATATAGAGGGCGCAAGAAGCTACAAGTAGTGCAGTCACGCTTTAAGGGCAATTCAACCTTTGTAATAAAGTCAGTTGTATGAAAAACTGAAAATAAGTCTGACTAGGTTCCATATGTGAATTGTTATATTATTCCGTTTCTTCATAATGCTTATCTGTTAGCCCATGGAATGCGGGGTGATGTTTTTAGAGTTTAATTTGATAGCTAGATTCTACCTGTACACAAATTGTTTTCTAAAGGTTTTTAGCACACTTTAAAGCGAAATAAAACTGCCAAAACTTTCTACCGTAGCATTCTGTTTGTAGCACAACACCATCTCATGGTCAACATGCCAACAGTGTATAACCCAATACGTAATTTCCACTTCCCTGACAAAGAAGCTAGGGAAGCAGTGAGCAGACTTGCCAACCTCTGATACTTTACAGGACAGAATGGGCATTTTGTCATTGAAAATGTAACACACACACCCACACACACAAAAAAAAAAAATCGTATTTTATTGAGGAAAATCGTACTGTCGTATTTACTTCTAAAAATTGTACAAAATACGATTAAATCGTACTGGTTGGCAGGTCTGAGTGAGTTACGAAACTATACTGCTCTACAGCTGGTCTGAGATGGCGCTAGAGGGATTTTGTGGTAGCGCTTCTAGTACTGGATGGCATGAACTTTGATAACTGGCTTCTTGAGAATAAAGGTTGTTTTTATTATCTAGGGTCTTACCATTCTGTCTTCTCTGTTGTCAAGAAGAACTGGGATCCATTGCTATTTGCACCTGAATTTGCCATTGAGAGCATTCCTATCACAGAGTAAAAGAAAAAATTCAATAAAGGTAACAATTTATTAAAATAATTCATGTTTGCAAGTTCATTAGTGAATATGCAATGCACGCAGGTTAAGTAACAATAGGATAATGAACCAGACTTGTCGAGTTCATCATCGGGCTCATTGTGACTTGACAGAGTACAGTTCATACCACTAATACACAAGCTTCAACACATGAATTCTTTGTTATATAAGAAGGGTGTGCAATATGAATGTAAAGTTGAAAAATAAGCAACAAACCTGATCAATAGACTAAGAATTGCATAGTCATGGGGGCCACCATCTGCTTTGTATGACATCACAGTATACATTCGCACAGCCAACAGTGAAATGAACATCTCAGTATGCACATCAATGTCCTTCCCATATGAAACTACATTAATTCCATCGCGCCTTGATTTTCTACGGGCTAGATATATACGCATACCGGTATCCGTGCATTATCCCTTTAGCGGCGGGTTATCACTCTTGGATGGGAGTTTTTTGCACGGTAGGTGTGGCAGGAAAGAATGTTGCACGATTACCAATGTCATTTCACCCATAAGATTGCCTACATTCTAGAATCTCTTTTATGATTACAAACAGACCAGTATGTTTGATGGCTTGTTGCATAAACAACGTCATAAGGATCAGATTATATTGATCAATTCTCTTACAAGTAATAGCTGAATCCTGATCTTGTTTAGCCAAGTAATATAACATGTCAGATGTAAAATGTCTTTTAAAGGGTTTCTTTCATTACCCCTCCCCTGATATTTCCCTGGAGTTTAACAAATTCCACTATTCTGTAACAAAGAGGGCAGACGACTCACCTGGACTTGTGTGCTTCAGGATAAAGTTCTCATCCGCAAACTTCTTGCCGTAGATAGACTTGCCACCGGTTCCATTATGGTTGGTGAAATCTCCTCCTTGACACATCTACAGGTCAAAGGTCAAGGGTCATACTTAACCTTATATACAAGGTTGTTATCAGTGATTTATCTTTATGATGCTCTTTACGTTGGATAAATATTTCATATATTTGTTATGTAAGATATATTTTCGATACATTCGTTTTAGTAAAGCAAAACTGAATAAACATTTTGCAATCAATCTGCCATTTGATGAACAACATATATTTAAAGCGAGGAAGGCATTATAACACAGAGTTGTTAAGAAAAATAGAAATGAATGATATTTTTTGCACTACAAAATGGAGAGTTGTCTGTGACTATGTCACAATCCACTGACCAGATTGCCAATTTTAGATTTGCATAGATTTAGTGATCTCATATTTTAGACATTCATTATGTACTCCCTTATGATTGATTAGATTGATTTCAAACTTTCGCCATTCTCTCTTATTTATCTGCTTTCAATACAAATGAACTTGTTATAAAGGTTGGATTGCTCTTTAAGAATCGATTAGCACAGCAATGATTAAGATGAATTCTTTTTGTATGAACTCTTATCATGCCAGAGGGCTAATCCCCATTGTGCCAAGCCCCCAATCCCCCCGTGCCAAGTTTATTTTGAGATAATCTGATTAAGGCGATGGTTCTATGAATAGTGCGTGCGGAACACACAGCACACTACAACAATAACTATTTTGAGATAACATGAACAATAACTGCCATTACGAATGCGTGCAAGCATGCACAAGGCAGCGAAGCAATGGCTCTCTCACATGTACAAAGCACAATAACGTAGTGTGCATGCAGCCTTATGGCAGGCTATGAGTTAATACGGGTAATGTCAGGGGCATTGATTAGGGGAGGGGGGGGGGGGGGGGGTGCTACCAAAAAGGATACAAATTGAGGAATAATTCTGTGGAAGATGCTGCCTTTGAAGCCATAGCCCTTTTCATGTGTGCACAAACAGCGGAAATTCTCTGCAACATGAAAGAAAACAAAGTTGATACACTCATTAATATATTGTGTAGAGGTGTCGTAGCCTAGTGGATACGTCACCGGAATGTGGATCACATCGTTCGCGGTTCGACTCTGACCGTGGCACCAGTGTCCTTTGGCAAGACATTAATCTAAATTTGCCACACTTCACCCAGGTGAGGCCTACGCAAAGAAGGTCAATCGATGAGGACTCTAATAGAACAATTAAAGTGTATCAATCTCCTAAAAAAACTTGTGTAAAGCTAGAATGCATTAAAATCAACCTCAAAAGACTTTACAAAGCTATCTGTGGGCTTAAGGATAAGAAGTATGGAGAAAATAAAGAATAACATAAAACCCCACACATGGAACATAAGTTGGATTTGGGTTACGTGTGGGTCCTATTCTCTGCCAGCGTGTACATGTGCATCAAGTAGTTGACTAACAAGTCAATTTTTATATCTATTGAGAGCCTTTTCAAACTTCCACTATGTCTTCACAGAAGTAAAATTTGGGGGCAAGCTCAGATATTCATTTTTTCCTGACTCTCTTCATAAATTCAACTCACAGGTTAAATGTTGAATTACTCCGTTTGAAATTAATACTGAAACTATTATGATTTGAAATACCAATGCTTAATTCTGATACTCGTGATTGAAGTATCACTGACCACTTTTGTCGCTTTATTATATTTTGCATGTATTTGTTCCTTATTTCATCTATTTCTACAAACATGATATATTTATTTCTTGTAATTATGTATTTTCTTTAATATTATTGTAACGCCAGTGGAAACTAAATTTCTATGTAACTTGTTTGCAAAGACCAAATAAAATATCTTGTATCTGGTATTTGAATACAGTATAGTGACAGTGAACCCCTAACACACGGAGCAAAATAAATGTTGATGATTAAAACCCTGCGAACAAACTATCACCTGCAGTCATTGGCGTGACGTCCATCCTCAGTTGTATTGTGATACGCCCTGCCGCCTTGCTTCCTATCTTGACGTCAAAGAACACTTGTGAATTGGCCTTGGACTTCTTGAGTGCAGGCTCATCAGTCTTGATAATCGAGAGGAAGAAAAACAAATGGATCAAGATGAGAAGTGGGTATTTATATAAACTAAAAATGGGGTAAAGGGGGATTACGAAATCAATGCCACAAACAACTGTTGTTTTGTGTTAATACAAATTAAAATCAAAATTTGTTCAGTTGATTTGTTCAAAAAGGAGCTTTGAAACAACGCAGCTGAATATATTTTGTATAAAAAGCTGCGCTATATAAATTTATTATTATTAATATATTGTTAAAACTTCAAGTTCTGTGACAACCTTGCTCAGGCATGGGGCGTTTGCCATTCAATCAGACAGATAAGTGTTTGATCCGGTTGGACACACAGCTAGACAGGTATTCACATACAAATCTGGGAATCCCTCCAGACAAATGAAGAATACAGTATATTTTCCATGTTTTAGCACAGAAGTAAAAATAAAATTAGTTTAAACCTCCACATAGGAATCATTCCTCTAGAACAAGAATAGTTGGCAGCTATGGTAATGGTACATCTACATCATCAGCCCTAGTGAAATTAAATGTGATCCTATCAGCCGACCAGCTCCACACAAGTGGATTTCATTTTTTAGTATATATATACAATTGTACATTTGACAAATGATGTTTCGGTTTAGTTTAAAGTTTCCAGATTTACAAATCTGAGATGCATAGCCCTACTTGTTATCAGTGTCTGTGATATGGTGTAATATTGAAGCCCTAAAAAAGTTAGGCTTCAAAATGATCACAAAGTGCTTCAAAAAAGTAAAATTCTTTGAGTGACTGGTTTTACCATACTCATTTTCCCCAATAGACTGTAGAGTTATAAAAAACCGTTGGGAATTTCTAATTCCAATCATAAATGTCTTGATAATCAAACATGAGATTGGCTTTGTAAAATTCATGGGATTCATATCTGACCTATGGGTTTATAATTATATTTGCAGCATGAGCTAAATCAAGGATTTTGTTTAGAATAAGAGGCAAATTTACCTACTACCTTTGAGTTCATTTAAAGAAAATTGTCTTTTGTACAATGTGAGAGGTGATCCATTACCTGTTCTGCATCCTCTGCTGGTCTCTTGGTTGCCGTGGTATCAGCTTCATCTCCTCCCACCACTCCCCCTTCCTCATTCTTCAAGGTAGCACCGGCGTACTTCTTGAGCCAGGTATCGTCAGACCAAACTAAGGAGAAATTAAAAGAAGAAGATGAACAAGAAAGATCGATACTGGACCACTTGTTTATCCTTGGTGACAGAAATAGAATATCAAAGGATGTTCTTCGACTTCTTGGCAGAAAATTTGTCAATCTTGAACAAAAAAAACAAAAAAAAAAATGAAGAAAAAAAAGAAAAAAAAAAAAAAAAGAAGAAGAAAAAAATGAATTTGCAGCATCCCAGGAAGGTGAATTTGAAGGATCAAAACAATATTTGAAGATTGAAAGTATGGATTGAAATTTGTACTACCCTTGTTGTGGGGGGGGGGGGGGACCTTGCCCTTGGTATTAGCACCAAGCAAGCATGTTTTGCACTGGTGGGAATCCTGTACCCAGTACTAAAAAATTCCTGTGAAGAAGATGCAGAATTGATGTCAGTGTGGTGGTACCTTTGAATTTAAAGGAAAATGTTATATATATGTACATATCCATAGAGAGATATAGAGAAAGAGAAATGATGCCCAATTATATGTATGGGGGTGTGTAATGGACAGGGCTTCGATCCTTCTTGCAGGGGAAAGGGAGTCCATTCTCCCTGTCTGGTTGCCCCCTCCCTCTATCCATCAAAATCAGGCAGAATAGGGTAACATTCTAGCATATGTAGGATAAAATGTTGTTCCATGTCAACCAGGCACACCAAGCTATAAGTAACAAAACAATTGCAAATGGACAGCGTATGATGACTTAGTTGTACAAAAACATACTATGCATTCTAAATATCATCAATATTGCAGAACAGAACCATTATTATTTTCAATCCAATTTCTTGCTACCCTTGTCTACTACCTGCAATGGAACAAGCCAGAATAGTATCACAGAGATATCTTGTGACGTTCTTGGAATCTTTCTAGAGCAATACACTATTTTCCTACCTGCTTTTGCCGATCCGTCTTTGATTTTCATCGGCTTTGCAAGGTTGACACGGATCGTGCGACCAAATAGCTCAGCGTCATTCTGTGAGAGAGATGGAGAGAGATGGAGAGAGAGGGAGAGGATGAAGGGGAGAAAGGGAGAGAGAGGGAGAGAGGGAGAGAGAGAGAGAGAGAGAGAGAAAATGACAATTATTTACTGTCCATTCATTGCAAACTGCAATATAATACTGTCATCTGTTGCAATAATGTAGAAGTACAGTGTGAATAGAGATAATTATATAATGTTTAAAACAAAGAGAATCAATGGTTGGAATACATGGAGTTAGCAGAGAACAAATATTAGACCTTGAAATGAAATGTTCTCAACGGTTACCTCAGTAACTAAATAAGCCAGATCAGTTCTCTTTGGTGAAATATTAAGCCACATTCTTGCTTAAGTAGCACTCTTCAATAACATCTAAAACAAGGGACTTTAGATTTACAGGCGTTATCGATTATATGTTTGGTTAAAGAAATACAAGAATAAAGTTAGATATGTAGCTGTGACAAGAATTCTATAAATACCAATGATGTTGATATTTTTAATTCATGGAGAACTTGATTAACAGGTGTATAACATTGAAAACTTGAATTGACTTGAAAGAAAAAAAATCTACCTACCATGTTATCAATCGAAGCTGCACAGTCCTGCATCAATAAAAACATAAATTAGAACAATCATTAGGAAATCAGGAAATTACAATTTTCTTACATCAGATATTTGTTAAACAGGAATACTGGTCAACATTTAAGGTCATATCAAGTAAATAAAATTCAAAAGTTCAATCTTCAATTCATAAGAAAAATATTCAATGAATTTATAAGAATGCATATGCATTCAGCTATTCAAGATCCATATGCCACAATGCTTTTTCAAATGTATACTGCTCACTTTGACTGAGAAGACATATAAGTGGAGACAAGTACAAACTATATATCTTCCTCAATATTATGAACCAATGAATATATATATACGACGGATTCGTTGACTCATAAAACAATGTGATGAATTCAGTTTGTATGATGGATTAATTATCAACTAAGCTTTATTATACATAACACAAATCCTCAATGGAAGATAAATAACACAACATGTGAAGTTAAGAAAATTGGAAGTACAAAAAAACTACTAAAAAAAAAAGAAATTGAAAATAAGTCAGATGGACTGGGGGAAAGTGGTGGGGAGGGAGAGCATTGTACTGTGAGTATGATTGACAAATATAGCACTGGAAAGAAAGAGAGACAGACAGTTAAGGACAATATATCTATGTGAGGAATAAAAGAAGGCAACAAAAAAAAACAGAAAAAATAAACAAGATACAAGATAAAAAACAAGAGCAAGAATGAAAGCACACAGCAAGACAGAGAACAAAAGATTTGAGTAAAACATGACAAGAAATCAATTTAAGAATTGTGAGAATGGATGCTTTACCTCTGCAAACTCAAACTCCACAAAAGCAAATCCTCTGTGTTTTTCAGTCTCATAGTCTAAAGGGATCTGTATGTCCATGATGTCACCAAACGGAATGAAGGCTGCATGGAGCGTCTTCTCTGTTACCTCTTCTGCTAATCCTCCTTGAAGGGATAAAGAAAGATGATATAGACATTCAAGACAACAAATTAAACAATACAGTGTCCACCCAAGGGAAACACAAAAAGTGGTCTTTGTAGACAGGTTCCTTTAGTACATGTTTCAATGACAAACCATTTTCAAGGGTAAATAAAATGTCATTGTTGTAGACAGGTGGTCATGAAAACAGGTTTGACTGTACAACAACAGAGGACAACTATTGAGATGTCCTCTGTTGTTTCGCAACATTTTTAACACCATTGTAAGAATTTTACCAGAATTCACTAAAAATCAGCACTTTAGTGACAATTGACCCCTAAATAGCGGTAGAATACAATCAATTCAACTCACAGATGTTTGAAAAAATACTATGAAAACTAAAATGTCAAGTTTATTGTCAATCCCGGTGAAGAGCCACTTTGTATTCATCATGCGTATTTCTTGGTTGCTGAATCGCTGTGTAAACTCAATTTGGTTGTTAAAAACTTGATCCATACCTAATACCATGAATCAAAGAAAAATAGCCTTCTCAACCTCTTGCATATTCAGCAATTTTGAGCGAACGGTGGACATCCATGATAAAAATCTTGTAGCGGGAGTTTAAACTATCGCTGCGCATGACGTCATCTAAATCTCATTCCTTCTAGTCTACGCCAAAGGCAAAATGATTATAACGGGAAAACTGTGGATGTCATTACGAGCTCGTCGCTCGTGCACAGTCTTTCCGTTATAATCATTTTGCCTGCGGCGTAGACTAGAAGGGATGAGATTTAGATGACGTCATGCGCAGCGAGAGTTTAAACTCCCGCTGCAAGATTTTTATCATGGATGTCGATTGTGACCCATAATTTCCTAAAAATGGACATTAAACGTATTATTTCAGTCAAGTTGGTAAGTGGAACCGAAGTAGTTAAGCCTTTACCTAATTTACAATATAAAATGCAGCGGATATACATCCTGTGAAAGGAGTATTTTGGGGATAAGTTTTGCAAGTTTGGTGCACCGATTTGCCCACCTAACCTACACATTTGGCGATATATAGTAAAGGAGCCGGTAATCGGACAGCTCCAGTTTTCGGCCGATCCATTGGATGCATGGTAAAATCCCTTTAAAATACATCGCATAATAGCATATCACATATCCCACACATACCATACCATGCCAGAGTCACTGAAGAACCACATTTGCAATGGAAAATATATCCTAAAATATCACATTTTAGCGATGTAATCGCGTGTATGTAAGAAATATGGGTACCATAAAATGAGCTTTATTTCAAGTATTTTTCAGATTTAGAGCCCGATTTTGTGTTGGTCGCAAGCTCAAAAGTATCTCATCGCATGTATTAAATCAATGCAGCCGGACCCCGCCACGCACACACGATATGTCCGTCTAATTCAGATTCCAACTTCCGATCACCGCTGTGCCTGTCTTCGGCCAGGCGAGCACCCGGGAGCTCCGGCGTGGGATACCTGCTCCGCCCGCTTGTGCTATACATCAGCGCGAAAACGCACGGCGCGCGCGAGCGCTTCCTATTGACTTTGTACATGCGTCCGAAAACTGGTTCGCTATGCCGATAACCGGCTCCAAAACAGTGAAAATTGAAATGAATATTGTCATGGCAATTCGTGATTTTTTTCTGGGATTCTTTTTTTGTTTAAATAATAATAATATTTACTTCATGATTTGAACAAGAAATGATAATAAATAGGAAGTAAAGAGTCCAAAAAATAGGATTTTGTCTTAAGTGGCCGAAAACCGGGTCCTTTACTCTAGTCCGTTTCCGTCTCTAAAGAGAGAGCCGACCCTACCCCAATAAGAGGCTAACGAACGAAAGAGACGGAAAATTCGGTCTACCCTTCTTCATGATCATCATTATTACTTTGTTCATCATCAGATCATGTTCTTTTTTTATAATGAAACACGGATTGGCTAATTAAATTAACGGCATAATGCCATGGCTGCATGTCGTCTTTTTTCCTGTCAAAACCTTATTCTACCATTTCATCATGTTCATTCAGGGATGTGTACATTGACAGTCAAGGTGCTTAACGTCAGGGCGAAACACAGCTGCGGTCGAATCAAGGCGCGTAACGTAACTGGTAGATCTATGTTAGTGTCACTAAATCTAACAAACACCGATATTATAATATGGGACCACAATTATTTTAACCTCGAATAAATCTTACTATTTCATTTGTTCTACATGTTCAAATATCAGGCAAAACGATTGAAAGTGTCTTCGTGGCGAAACCCATCAACTGTGCGGCCCAATACTCACCAACATAAGCAATACGCTTGGTATTTGACGACGACATGACAGCAAATTTCACGTTTCGTTTTCTCGCTTACAGACTGAACATAGACGACTAACTCTATTTACTTTGTTATTAAGAACTATGGTATCGTACAAAATTTAGTAGGGAGAAAGGGAAGGAGAAATATAGAGATGGCATGGCATGGGAGATCTGATAAAGATTAAAAAAGATCAAACTTCAGTCTTATCCACATATCGACCCGTGGCGGCCCCGCGTGGAAATTTAAAGATTTAGGATATAAATGGTAGAATAGGTTTAGGGAATAGGATTATGGATGTGGTTCAGGATTTATGAATTCGGTTATATGGAGGGAGAGAGGGAAGATATTATATATAGATATTATATATATTATATATATATAGGGTCTATACATATTTATAGAGAAATAGAGAAAGAGAAAGAGAAAGAGAGAGAGAGAGAGAGAGAGAGATAGGGGGGGGGGGTGGGGAGACAATTAAACAACAAATAAAAAATACATTTAAACAAAACATTATGGAAATCAACTTCAATCCTTCAATGTAGAAGAACATAAAAAAGAGAACTTTTGGAAGGGACAAGTACCTGAAGAGAGGCACTCTCTCACTCACTCCCTCACTCACTCACTCACTCACTCATCAATCAATTACTTTCCTTACACTTCATTCCTCCATGTTGAGGAGGGTACACTCTATGAAATAACCATGGTGCCTCATACCAAAATATCACAAAAGGACTGGTGTATTGTGCGATATGGATGAATGGAGAACAAAACATTGCCTGATTCTCTTGAGAAAACCTTCACGCGGGGCATTCCTGAAATATATTTTTTCTTCATAAAATCACCCACGCTTCATGGGCTAATACAAAAAGAATGGCGAATTCGAAATGCGTTACCATAACCAGTATGAACATTGTTTCCATAAATAGATAAGACGTTAAATTCTCTCAACGATAAGGTCGGATTGTTTTGAAAGTTTTACAGTAGGGAAAGGTAAACTTCAGTTTGCTGTTTGGTGTACTGCAGCTATAGTAGGCTTCCTAAGTATTGTAATATGCATGACCATCAACTAGTACACGATCGCAAAGCCTTTCAAGAAATAAACTCAAGGGCAACTCCAATACCCTGACATGCCTGTTGTAGTGGCTGTATATAGAAATGAATTTTGAATTACGTGATATTTCATTAGTATATTCGCAAGTTTCAAACGAGTCAAAAGGACATACTAATATTGAATATTTTTATAGCGCACATATCCCCCATGAAAGATGCTCAAAGCACTCTAAATATCATTATTTTTTCAAAAGGTGACACACATAAGGCTATTGAAAGCGCCTTAATTATTTTAGGAAATTAAACTTCCACTTCATAACCGAAAGATAGAGAGTGAGATCTTTCAGTTGTCGACCCTCATGCCCTTACGTCTATAATCATAATGATGATTGAAATATTGGCTAGTTTAAGTTGTATTTCTTTGCGTTTGAGGCATAATAAAGACTTAAATGTGTAGACTACTTCGTGAAAGAATCATTTATAATAGAGTGCAGTGATTTTTTTATTATGATAACCACTATGAGTTTCCTTCATTGTATTTTCCCTTTGACAATATTCTCATAACACATAGTGCGGTGGCTTTCATGACATGCATAAGCATGAATAAGGGTTATTTGTGCGAAACCACCGAACCCTAAATCTGTCCCAAGATCATAAAGACATGTTTATAAACAGGTTATTGTCGTGAATGTAAAACGCAGTTCTAACGAGGACGCCATATTTCATTTCCTGAATTTTCAAGTTGATTTCAATTTCGAATTGAAAATCGGGGAACCATGGCCGCTTTCAGAGGGAGATTGCCTGTATTCATAGTAATGATTTTGTTAATGTCTTTTGGGAATCAACTTGCTTACAGTGTAATAACAGGTACGATTCATCTTTCATTTATCTTCATCTGTTTATGCACATTGGATTAACAAATCTTATAGGTCTGTGTGTGCGTTTGTGTTTTCACAAAAACATTGGTGGACGGATGTAGGGCAAACCTGCAACCAGAATCCGTACAACGGCCAGAAAGCAATGTGTATAGGCTTAACCCCTAGTAAAAGTGAATCCCTAATTAAGCTGATCTTAAAAAGATACTTATGGTATATTTATGTTTTTCCTATGACAAGTTGTTCTTAAGTGTCTACATTTCTTCTCTTGCTTACTATAAATTTATAACGTTTCCCCGTTTCTGGGATATTCTCCCAACTGATGGCCGTTATTGAATGCTTTACCGTTGTCTTACTCCATTTAATCGGGTCTTCGCGTCGGGTAGCGACGGGTACACTGAACGAAAGGTCGGGTTAACTGAATGGAAATAAACACAACTCTTTTCTAAAGATGGTCCTGAGATAAGGCTAATGTTTTGACATGTACATTTCTGAAAATATGCCCATACAGACAGACAATGAAGAAGTGCCGATCGCTTGGCTTTTTACGAGCTCTCGTGATTATTTATCTCGTATTAAAAAGTGTCGTAGATACGGTCGTTCAGAGAGTGCCGGGTTAGCTTGACCCAAGACTTTGGTGATAAAAGGGTTTAGTCAGGTCAAGATATGGTTTGACCCCAAACAAATTGCAACAAAAGGTTTTTCAACGGTTTCTAGTAGTATTCGACCTCAGGAATAACATACTAAAAGTACATCAAAATCGAAGGTTCGGAAAGCTGTTTTTTCAAGATGGCCGCCGATAGCTATAAATGGCCATAAATCACTTATTATCCATCCTAGAGACATAATTTTGGTGTCTATTCCATGGTTTCGGGGGTCAGAGAATCCATTGGGACAAGTAAGAATGGTTTGTGATGGTCTACGAAACCCCAAAATCCAAGACGGCGTCCAAGATGGTGTCTATGCTATGGTTTTCGGGGTCATAGAATCCATTTAATAACTTAGAACGTTAAGCAGTGGTTCAGAAAACTATGAAATCCAATATGGCGTCCAAAGAGCCACAAAACCACTAAGATTTCTCAATAGAGGGCGCACTTTATAAACAGGAAATGAACTTATAATATTTCTCTCTCACCCTTAGGCTTATGGTGTCACCCACCTCCCCCTCCCCCCAGAAAAAGGGTCAATTCAACTATTGACAGATCATTGTCAACACTAGGGGAATGGGAGTGACAATGACAAAGTAACAACTTAATAATAATATCTAGACACACATTCATACTACCCACCCACCATACGATTTAAAATGTGTTGGCAAGGTCCACACACACTGATGCATGGATGTCCGTAACATCTGCAGGTTCAGCGATGTGTGTTACAAGCAGCACGGCAGTCTTCGTATTCAACATCACTGGAACCAGGTGATTGTCTTTTAATTTCCAGCCCCAGTCTGTGACGTCCATGTCTTAATTCACTCTCCATCCACGCCATGACTTGGTAGTATGTTCTGAAGGAGTGGAATTTGGTGGAGGCTGGTGTAGGAGGGAGTCTTGACGAACACGTTGTATCGTAATGATGCAAGTGATTCATTACAGCAGCAACATTGCTTTGGTACCAAGTTCCTCTATAAGTTTCTTTGGCTGACTTGGAAGAAGGAAAGTATTAGCACTGGATTTTTAAGTGGGGCTGCATTTCACAAGCTTCTGGAAGACTGCTCTCTTTCCGATTTTGTTTTTTAAACTACCAGAAACCGTTGAAACAGCAAAGCAAAGCAGCATTTATGGTTTGTTCAGGTACAATTCTTACTCTAGAAATCTCTCCCAGAGTCGTAGCTTTGTATTTCCTTTTGAACGAGACTGTGAAAACAGCATATTGGAAGGCCGCTGAGCTATAATCATTGATGTATCCCCCAGAATAGCCCACTGAAAGGGATTGACTGCAATTAGGTTGCTTCCAAACCTTCATGATTTAGCTGGAAGCAATCGGTACCCTGATGAAAGGAACTGGACTTCGCAAAATCCTTGGAACAGATATCAGTGAACTATAGGCCTACACTCAACAAAAAAAAGTGCTAAATTTAGCACTTAAAGATTCAATTTTAGCACTTTTTAGGAGCTCGCATAGTGACTGCACTCGAAGTGCTGAGTTAGCACTTGCACCCGGGCTACTTTGCTAGCACCCAAAGGAGCTGACTGTTGTGCTAAATTTAGCACTTAAAGATTCAATTTTAGCACTTTTTAGGAGCTCGCATAGTGACTGCACTCGAAGTGCTGAGTTAGCACTTGCACCCGGGCTACTTTGCTAGCACCCAAAGGAGCTGACTGTTGTGCACTTAAAGTGCCAAGTTTTGCTCTCTTTTGGGTGCTAGCAGAATAGCCCTTGTGCAAGTGCTAACTCATGCGTTGTTTGACATGCCCCATCTACATTTGGTATGTGGTCAAGGTGGATGTCCTTCGTCATTTACCACTTTCAACTCTTACAGGAAACATTTATTAAACCAACATCCACAAGAAGAACCTGAACCTGAAGTTGTACAGGGTATGGAGGGTCTAGTTGATGCTGATTTGGGTGTTGCTGTTGGTGAAGTGCATAATCCTGCAGCAGATGATGCATTTGATGATGATGATGATGATGATAGGATAGGCCTACTACAAGAACAAGATGGAGCAATGCATAATGACAGTACAAGACACTATGAATATGACAGACAATGAAAGCGGACAAAATATACAGTTCCTTAGGTAGACAAAGGAACATCCCTTCACTGCTATTATGTAAAAATGTGTAGAACAGGTGTCACATGCATATTCACCTGTTCTACACATTTTACATAATAGCAGTCAAGGGATGTTCCTTTGTCTACCTGAGGAACTGTATATTTTGTCCGCCTTCATTGTCTGTCATGTTCATAGTGAGACCAGCTGCATTTTTCATTGGTTCTCTTTTATCAAACACCAACATGACCCATGCTATGACAAACAGAGTGTTATCTGCTGCAACAGCTTTGAATACTAATGTTGTTGACAGTTTAAGGAGCAAAGTTATTCAGACTTTTGAGGCCTTGGGTATTGACCTGGAGAATGAAGAATGTAAGAATCTCTTAGCTGAATTTGATTCAAAAACAAATATTCACAAGGTAACAGCTATTATACTAACCGACCAATCAGATCAGGTTATGCAGTCAGCGCTCGATGTTAAGTGCTGCATATTGTTATAGCACTCGTTTTCTGCACTCAAATATTCAGCACGTTTCGGTTTCCTTGTTAAAGTTAACCCGTCAAGTGCTGATTTTGGCACTTCAAGTGCAGAATCTCACTCAGCACCCAACATTTAGCACCTCAGTTTTTTGCGTGTACATCCACTCTTATAATGCAGCCAAGGCTCCGAAGGTGTAGAATTGTAAGCAGTTTGAAGAGGACCTGGGTACGTGATCTGTGCTGACAACTACTTTTTCTGGATGCCTACACCGATTGTGATCCGACTTCCCAAATATTCGGATTAGGAAAGAAAGCAGTCTTCCAGAAGCTTGTGAAATGCAACCTCACTTTTGAATCCTGTGCTAGTACTTTCCTTCTACCAAGACAGCCAAAGTAACTAGAGGAACTTGGTATCAAAGCAATGTCTGACATATTTGGTGACCGCTGTAATGACTTAGTTGCGTCATTACGATACCATTTTTCTCGAAGTAAAGCCCATGTTTAGGGATTTTTGGTTAAACAGTATCCCATTAGAGCGGCACACGCCCATTATGTCTTAATAGGTGAGCCCTCCTCCCGGGCTACCAAGTCATGGCATGGATGGAGAGTGAGAAGATATGGACGTCACAGACTGGGGCTGGAAATTAGAGGACAATCATCTGGTTCCACTGATGTCAAATACGGAGGCTGCACCTAGTAATCTTCTCAAGTTGATTCATTGCGACCTTTTTACTGCTTGTAGCCCACCTCACTATACATGTAGAGGTTACGGACTATAGTAACATAGTGTGTGTGGACCTTGCCAACTTGATGTATGTCACAATCCATATAACGAGTCACTTGATATAAGCAGAAGATGATTTTCCGTAAGCTATGGTCACTGACCACTGCTCAATCCAATGACATTGAACGTGTGCAGAAAAGGGTCTGTCGAGTCATCGTTGGTGGGTATGACTCCTACCGCGGTGCTTTGGATCACCTCCGTCTTGATTCTCTCCACTCACGACGAGAAGGTCTTCTCCTCTCTTTTGCACGTGACCTTCTCACGTCAGCTCGCCATCGTGATTTTCTTCCAAAGTCCCGACGATCACTGTCTGGAAGGCAGTTACGGAACTCACATCTTCTCCATGAACCAAAATGCAGGACCACACGATATTACAATTCTAGTATCCCATCAATTGTTCGTTTACTAAATAAGAATCCCGACCTCCTCATATAGGTCTAGCTATTTAATCCAGAACCTCTATCTGAATTTGTATCTAGTTTTATGAATATAGTTTTGATAAATATGATTTTAATAAATAGAACTTTGATAAAATGCATTTTTTAAGAATTTGATTTTGTGAAAAGAAATGTAATTTTTAGAGATATAATTTAGTTAAATGCAATTTTGATCCGATAAATTATTATAAAAGATATTCTCATTGCCAATCTATGGAACTCAAAAGAACAATGTATATTATCTGACTTTTTAAATTCAACTTTGATAAATGCAAGTTGATCAATGCAATAATTATTAATGTTATTTCAATAAATTTAATTTAATAAATGTAATTTTATGTTTTCAAGCCGGGTTTTACATCACGTATTCATGAAGATCATACATAACAATATTTAATAATTGTATTTTATCGAATTATTTTGTATATATACTTCATGTAAATGTTACAGTTTAATCATTTAATTTCAATTTTTTAATGATCAATAATAATTTTTCTCTTAATACATTATCAAAATGTCCTGCTCCGACTCTCAAACTGTATACCTGATCTTACACCCTTTGAATTTCTATTTATTTCATATCCAATTATGCAAACCGAACTCAATATTATTATTGTTTTCATTATTTATGATTTATTACTATGTACTGTTTATATCTGGATTCATTTAAAAGTGTTAAAGCATATAATTATATTTTTATGTCTATGGAATTATTTTTACCTTGTAAATTCACTTGTATCAGCTTCCAGCTGTATTGTTGAATATTCGAATAAAACCATATCAAATCAAATCAAATCAAAATCGGAGCAGCGACCGACCGATCAGTAGCCTGCTCGGTCGCTGCTGGAATTAGGCATCGCGCAGCGATTAGGTCGGTGCCCGTCGGCGACCGCTCAGGCACCGAGCCTATTTTGGCGGCGAGTGAAAAGTGAGCAGGCGCCGCCCAAATTTTAACTCCGCGCTAAAATTCCAGCGGCGACCGACCGATGCCCTAAAAACGAGCGGTTGCCTGGGCGGCCGCCGCTCGGTGGCCGGGCAGCCGCCGGGCAGAATTAGTTTAAAAATGGCCGCTCGGCCGCCGAGCAGTCTACTTTTGGGTAATGTGACCATAGCATTACTAAAGTACATTCCTCATCAAAATGAAGGAACGTGAAGATCTGCATGTGTATTCGCTATAAGATGACATGAACAACAAGAGGTTTTAAAGGGAGCTAGTCACGCGTCAGTTTTCATGTGCAGAAGGCCATAATTTGCTGACACCAGACTTGGTGGAAATACCGGCAAATCCGCACACAGCAAACCCGTAGGCCAGTCAAGAATTCCCCCCTAATCTCTCGGAGAATACTCGAGAGTAGTTCGGGTGAGGGGAAAGCAAAGCATTACATAAGGTCTAATGGTCATACAACTGAAGGCTAACCCTGGTGATTGACAACACCTGTTATTGGGTAAAAACCTGAACGGTGTCGAATTCCCCATAAGAGCTGACTACCGGGTGTCTTTAAACATTTTTAATTGTATGGTAGGTATTTTGAATTTGTGTCTAGATATCATTATAAGTTGTTACTTTGTCTTTGTCCCCCCCCCATCGGCCCCCTCCCTCAGTGTTGACAATGACCTGTCAATAGTTGAATTGACCCTTTTTCTTGGGGGGGGGGGGGGTGACGCCATTAGGGTGAGAGAGAAACATAAGTTCATTTCCTGTTCATAAAGTGCGCCCTCTATTGAGAAATCTTAGTGGTTTTGTGGCCCTTTGGACGCCATATTGGATTTTGTGGTTTCCTAAACCACTGTTTAACGTTCTAACTTATCCTAATGGATTCTATGACCCCGAAAACCGTAGCATAGACACCTCACTTATGTCTCTCGGATGGATAATAAGTGACTTATGGCCAATTTTATGTTATGGCGGCTATTTTGGACGCCATCTTGGATTTTGGGGTTTCGTAGACCATCACAAATCATTCTTACTTGTCTCAATAGATTTTCTGACCCCCGAAACATGAGATAGACACCAACATTATGTCTCTAGGATGAATAATAAGTGATTTATTGTCATTTTAAGGTATCGGCAGTCATCTCCGACGCCATCTTGAAAAAAAACCACAGCTTTCTGAACCTTCGATTTTGGTCGACTTTTAGTATGTTATTCCTGAGGTCGAATACTACTAGAAACCGTTGAAAAACCTTTTGTTGCAATTTTTTGGGGGTTGGGGTGTTTTTTTTACCGTATATTGATAGTTGTATTTCATAAACGTAAACTCCGACCCTTCACGTTATATAGGGCTTGATCATTCACGAAAGTTCGTGAAATTCAAAGGCGCAAAGACTCGACGGAACGAAGTTTGCCTTTTACTGTTAACGTTTAACATTTCCTTTTCATGTCTGTGCAAACCATTCTAGAGTGATCATGTAGAACTATTGATTTCTTTCGTATTTCTTATCAATGTTATATGGGGAGAGCCTGTGCTCAAATCATATTTTAAAGGTAATGTCCACGCATTCATTTTTTTCCGTCATTGTTTTAAAATTGAATGATTCCATTAGTGTTTTTATTTTTTTAAATAATATCCGATTTTGGCTCTCTTTTCTTTTTATGCGATTGACCTTGATGAAAGCAAGACGAAAAACTTTGGTAGGCCTTATGTCTGTATTCGTTGTTGTTCTTTGATTGTGTAGTACCAATCATTTATTGTATTGTCACATCTTACGTTGAAATCAAATGAATACTTCGAATCGAAAAGAATTCTTTCTTTCATTTAAGCTATTGTCACAAATCAGAGCGGCGACCGACCGATTAGTAGACTGCTCGGTCACCGCTGGAATTTAGGCATCGCCCAGCGATTTTTTGGAGAAGTCGAGCAGGCTGTAGAGCCCCACTAAGGCGATGCCAACATCGGTACATCGATTTTGTAATAGAGCATCACGCTATTTGTTTCTATTTGTATACAGGTGAAGGTTATCTTGGATGCTTTAGGGACGACACTAATGATCGAGTTCTTCCTGGTGATTATGTAAGGGATTATCAAAATATGACCATTTCCTATTGCATCCAGTTTTGTATTAGCTCTATCTCAGATAACTATACATACGCTGGAGTTGAATTTGCACAGGAATGTTACTGTGGTGAAGCCATTGTTAACTATACTAGACATGGAGTGGGATCAGATGATGATTGTCTGTATCTATGTGCAGGAGACTATACCGAGAGCTGTGGTGGGTTAGGATACATAGCTATATTCACCAGTGAGTATATGGAGACTAACAGCTGCACTGCTAAAGCCAGGGTAATTATGCTGTATGATTGTAGAGCGCTTAGAGACTTCTGATAAAGTAAGTGTTAGGCGCTATATAAGCAAGGATAATTATTATTATTATTATTCAACTTATGCATACCTCCACAATTGTTAAAATAATTGATATACACAAATTTACAGCCAATGTATACGTTTTCTTTTGTAATTCCATGAATGATTTACAAAATGCATGGTACAGTGCGTATCAAAACAAAGTGTACCCAAATTTGGTAGTCTCTAATCAAAGAGTTTTCTAAAATGGGTTCAGGAATGTAGCCAATGAGAAGCATCAAAATTGATTGATTGATTGATTTATTCATTCATTTACTTAAGCACGGTAATGGCCCAGTTCAGCTACTTGGCTGGTTTACCACAGGGCCGTACAAGTGTTAAATGCTAAAGTATACATACACTGTACAAATATTAAAAGACAGTCATAGGCACAGAAATATGAAAGTTCTACAAGTTTACGCTATATATAGACCTATAACTTAATGAACAAGATTTAAAAAAAAAATTGGTAAAATATATACAAAAATATAGAGTATGTATTATTGATGTATGGAGGGTTTTGCGCCAACCAGAAAATGGGTGTATTTTACGCGTTGCGCATAAAATTCCCGGCGGATGACTGTGCAATTTAAAACCACAATAATTATAATAATGATAATTAATAGCTTTTCTTTTCTGAGATACAGTGTATGTCGCTGTCGATTTAAATTTATTTCACTTGTCGTGCCGACTCATTCAATATGCTCATCAGCTTGTGGGATATATCCTCGTCGTGCTTGAATCCTTCCAAGGCCATAAATATAAATTAATCTATACATCTTGCCACACTGTGATATGACGACATTCTTTCCAAGTAGGCCTATTGTTGAGCTATAACCTGGGCTATAATTATGTGCTATACCTTTTCAAAGACTTACTTTGTAAATCCCCTGTTTTACGTTTATGTAGTTCACGTCGAGACTGTTATGACGACCCCCGCCGTCGTGTCAACTGAGAAAGTAACCAAAGTGACCAGTCAACCAAGCTCAGAGATGACAAGTAATACCAGGGATGCCGTGACGTCATCAACGATGACCACAACCTTGCAAACGCCCACAACGCTCCAACAAAGTTGCAAGTGTTCTTGTAATTATAAATTTTATTTTTTAACATGGGGTAAAATTGATATAGGGTGAACCTTTTTCTGATTTTGATATTGTGGCTTCAAATTTACATTAATAATGGTATAACTGATATTAAGAAGCTGTTTGAAATATATCTGAAGAAAGGAAATCTTTAAATAAAAACTTGGACGAAGTATGACTCCCATGCATTTGCCAAAAGGACGACGAAGAGAAGGAAAGAAAAAGAAAGAAAGAAAGAAAAAAGAAGAAGAGGAAAACGCACAGACAAGGATGCACATATCTCAATAAAACATCAAGACGACAATGTATTCGCTTGAAGACCTCTAATTATTATGGACAATCCAGTCAATCCTCTTTTAAAATGTTCGTCTATTACACGGACGGGCCTGTAATACCTGGAAGAGGAAATTAAGGACTGAGTTTCACCAAACTCATCTAATAACTCGTTATCTACGTGGATCCTACTTCTTCGTTTTTCATCCGATTTCATTGCCCAAGGTGGCAGTATACGTAAATCCGAAGCATAGTGTCAGAATATACTGTCTTTAAAGACACATAATTATAGGTTCTGGTGGGGAATTTGGCACCATTCGGGTATATCAATATAAAAAAGTAATTTCGTTGGCCCTATAACATATTTTTGATACGGAGAAGTTCTGCTACATATTATTTTATGATGATTTTAATAACTGTCAATTCCAGTATACGATATTGTATATTAACAAAATAGAACAACAATAACAAAGCAATGGAAAGGAAGTAGAACTAAGCTATCATCATAATTGATTGTTTTCAAACGTAGTTTATAAAGGGAAAGGTCACCCTGATATCAAATGAGCTTTCATAGAAGCAGAAAATTAGAGGAACAGGTAAGTGAAAGTTTGAGCAAAATCCGGTTAAAAAACAAAAGTTATGACTTTTTGAAGCTGCTATCAATCAAACGCAAGTTGGCAACTCTGTGATGTATCTTGCGAGCTCCCCTCCCATTTGCTCTGCAGTAAGAAACAAATATCAGAAATATTCGTTTTCCCTCAAGAAAATTTTTAATCATACATGCACCCTAAATATTATTGCAAATATTTGTATATCTAACACAAAATCTAACAAAAATATATTCCGTTATAAATAACGAAGAAAATAAAAGTTTATGACATTTTATGGACGTGATAGGGTGGCCCTGGTGGAATTTAGGTCTGACGGGGGAGTGGTTTTGTGGTGGGAGGGGTGGCGCCCTTCTTTTGTTTTCTGTGGATCTGAATGAATTGTCTGGCAGACGCGAAATTTAATTCAGATAGAATAGCAGGGACGTGCTTA